>JAAGKR010007213.1:11948-22128 GCA_011419295.1 Clarias macrocephalus | reverse complement strand
ATATATATATATATATATATATATATATATATATATATATATATATATATATATATATATATATATATATATATATATATAATGTCCTTAAGCACATTCTGTATGAGAATGTAATGGCAATAATAATTGAGGGAAAAGGAAAGAGAGGGATGTAATATAATTGTGTGGGTGAAACTCATCATCATTACCATAGTGCTTCGAAGATCTATT
This sequence comes from Clarias macrocephalus, assembly GCA_011419295.1. NCBI lineage: Eukaryota > Metazoa > Chordata > Actinopteri > Siluriformes > Clariidae > Clarias > Clarias macrocephalus. Next base: position 21,918 of record JAAGKR010007213.1, on the reverse strand, counting down.
TTTGCCACCCTCAATGACAACAAGTGTTCCAGTGAGAATTGTCTTTCAAAGCCCATCTGTCTTTATGATAAGGCAATAATAAATAGATCAGAAAAAGAAAAAAACATGATCGGTTTTAATTTTCATTCTCGCCCTTCGTTGATTCGTGAGTGAGGTTTTCACATTTCAGAACACGTTCCCGCTGTCCAAACAGCGGCGTCTGGTAAAAAGGACACGTCTGAGCAAAACCCTTAATTAGCCAGACTAGTCTGTGGTGATGAACTGCCGCGTCAACTCTTGACGATGATAAAAATAAGCAACGTGCCTGGCTGGATCTGCAAACAACCACACTGCAGCTGATGCAGGCTCTCAGAAACAAGCATATGTTTAAATGTTTTGAATCCCAGTGAAGAAATATGAGCTTCTTCTCTGCTTGACGCCTGTAGGAAGATGCTTGTGCGTTCTGTTTTAGCTGCGTATGCGTTCACAGGCACTGAGGTCAACCGCTTCGAGCGAACTTTGGGACGAGAAAAACAATGCTGTTTTTAGACGCTTACGTTAGACACAAGATGATTTCAGTGATTGCAGCGTTTAAGTTTTATGTTTTCTCTCTCTCTCTCTCTCTCTCTTTGCAAAATGATTCACATCTTCCATAATAAGACATCTTTTAGACTGAGATCCCATAGGCAACACCTCCCCCACTGCAATCACACTCTGACATTTACTTTACCAAAAGAAGCTTTATTAGCAGGCTGTAACACAACCATGTTCCAGCAGTCGTGCATTTTTGCAAAAGATTTGAGGAAGCGATGCTCGCTTACGAGATGCTTATTAGCAAATGAACTTGGTAACAAACTCATACAGTATGTGTATGCTAATTAGTCCTGGTGCGCATTACATCAGCTTTAGTAACTTACTCCACGGCAGCATGCCAGCCTGCTAATATAGCGATTTGTTATACAATAAATGTTGCCCATGATTATGGTGTACAGTATACACTTACTGATTGCTTTATTAGGAACACAATGTGTTATCCAAACAGCCAATCATGTTACAGCACATGCAGCTCACAAGCGTAAGGTAAGGCTTTGATCCAAATGAAAAAAAAAAATGAAAAAAAAAATATATATATATATAACTTTGACCATGACATGGTTGCCTGCACCAGAGTCTTTGAGTATTTTAGAAACTGACATTCTCCTGGGACTCTCATACACAACAGTGAGTTTTCAGATAAGAGAGGTGGCAGACAGGAATCTGTGGCTACAATGGTACAGTTTTGGCATAGCTATTTAATTGTTATAACGTTATGATGAGTTTTTTTTTGGGGGGGGGGGGGTGGTGGTCACAGAACATTAAATGTTATGATATTGTTAATTAACCTGGCTTTAATATTGTTCATCGCTTTTTTTTTGCTGTATAATTAGTGAACTGGCTGCTGTGATGTTACAATTTCTCTATAGGATTAATAAAGTTCTCTCTCCCTCTCTCTCTCTATTTCTCCATCCATCCATTCATCAATAATTGTTTTTCTGCTGTGTAAGAGGAATAAAACAAAACAGAATCAAATATTATTTCTTACTTATTAAAGTCTCTAAAAATTCTGCAATGCAAATACTTTTAAAAAGAATTCTCATCCATTCTAATGATATATAAATATGAGCTTCACACAAAGAGTTTCAATGAACTGTTTATCTACAAGAAAGCAGTCTGTACGTCATGAAACATACTATACATTATTCATGTACAGTACATGCGATGTGTTTATCTACAGTATGTAGGCAGATGCTTGTGCATAAATTAACATTGAAATTTAGATTTGTCTCAATAATGAACAATATTTCATTGTGTTAGCTAGATGAGAGCAAGTCTCCAGCTGATGCCATAGATTGATTTTTTTTTTTTCATATTCTCGTTCTCATTTTCTCATCCGTACTGCCTGCGGCCAGTCACTTGTGTCGCACTAGGGGATGTAACTTTTTTTGTAATTACTCTGACAATAAGCCTGTTTTTCGCACTGCTGCTGCTCCCTCCTCTCAGTTTCTCTTGCTCTGCATGCGCACTTCAGCTGAAAAGGATGCCAAAACTGTTTACGTCTATTTTGAAAGCAGAGAAATGCAGGAGCACGGCGGAGCGGGAGTCAGCTCTCGACCGTAATTTAACTGATATCCGCATGAGCTGTTCCACAAAACCACAGCAACATCAACCGACAACAGTGTAGCTTTGTTCTGGTACAATTTTTATATGGTTCACTAATTGATCACATGCATACATGGAAATATTGTAACTGCATCACTTTTTTTTTTTTTGTGTACCTTCACAAAAGAGAAGACTTGACTGTTTCAATTGAGTCGACTGATTCTAAAATTGGGGTGGCATTTACTTGTTATAAACATTTATTATTATAGATATTATTAGTAAATATTTAAAATATACTGTATATATCCTTGTTTATTTGCTGAAAAGAGCTGCATTTTGCCAATATACAAAATACAATGTTTATTTAGATTTTTTCACATTAAACAGCTTAAATAGTTAAATTATTAATAAAAAGAAATACAATTTTGTAAGGTTAAGTATCTTATGCCTTGTTTACAAGAAGTTGTACGTCATTATCGTCAGCCAAACACACTCCCTGTTCAGTAATAGGAGAGAATCGCAGATGAGAAATTGGAAAATAGATCGGATAAAGATGAAGTTTTGTCTTAAAATGACTTCAGCGTGTGAAAATTCAGAGCTGTTATTTCAGTGCAGTAAATATGAACTAATCCCTAATAATTCTAATTAATATATATTAGTGCAGGTGTTTGTTTACATTTAGCAAGTATTTTATAAGTAGCTTATTTTAAAGTAGATTATTCAATCTGACACTTAACTGTTCGCTTTGACTCAACATTTTGATTTCACTTTTGGTGCAGATACCTAAGTACTGAAAAAGTTTCACTAAATTCTGTCCAGCGGTCGTTTTAAGACGAGGCAACAGTTACAGGCATTCACAGTACGCTGTTTTCTAATTTCTAATAGTTTCTAATCCGGTACACAACTGTTCATAACTTGACTTCTACTCAACATTTGGATTTCATTTATGGCACTGGTTTAACTTCAGGCAAATACCTAAGGACTGACAAAGTTTCCTTAAATTCTGTCCAGGCAGTTTTTCATGATGCTGTGACAAATATGGCTGGACAGACATACAGACATACAGACAGAACATTTTCTGAGACTGGTCCTTCAATATACGAAACAAAGATATCATTGAAGGAGCGAGTTTTGACCAATGTACAGACAAAATCTTTCTTTTATTTCTACTGATAAATTCTATCTTTTTATTTTTTATTTTAAACAATAAGAGAACTTCATTTCCTCCTTTTCCTGGGTTTCATTTTCTCTTGCTTATGACTTTCAAATATATTTCAAATATTCCATAAAAGTGAATGTGTTCAGGTGAATAGGTTGAATGTTATGAATTTTTTTTTTTCATAATCTATAACAATGACTCATGGACAGGCCTGTGTTGTTTACTTGAATAATACATGAATGCAAAAATAATGCAGTTTTTGATGAATTTTATTCAATTTATGACTACTTCATTTATGACTATTTCATGATAGAACTGTAGAATCTCAGTATAAGTGTATATACTGAAACGAAGAGAAAAAGAATTGACTCCATTAATCTTCATACACAGCAAGCACTGAGCCCGTTATCTAACACAGCTAGGACTTTAATTTGTGTTCACACTTTAAGGTGCCCGTGGACTGTTATGAAAGTCATTTGGCTGGCACAGCTGATGTACCCTGGGGGTTGAAGGCTGCTTCAGTCACTGCGTTTGATTCTGTGCTGCTGGTTGCAGGACATTAATTACCCCAGACAACAAACACTGAAGGCTGTTCTCTCCAATTCAAGGCAAGCGTGTAATACTCACAGCACTTCTTTCTCTCTCTCTGTCACATCTTACTTTATTCTCGTTCAGATTTGCTCCCTGTGTGCATGTACAGTACATGAACGTATGTGTCTCTATGTGTGTGTGTCTCTCTCTCCCCATCTGGTGTGTGCATGTTTTTGTCCTCGGTTCAGACAGTGAAGTGGGAGCATTACCTATAACTGAGTGTAATTGACAGTAGTCTCCCCGCACTGGATTACATTAGCTAGCAGACTGCCATACCCATTGACTCGATGTGCGTGTCCAGAGATGAGAGAAATTATTGCTGTACTATAGCCGTGAGCTCAAACACCACATCCTCTCATTATTTTATCAGCCCTAAGAGGCATGTCTGAATTTTCCCCTCCCTCTTTTTCTCACTTCCTGAGTAAACAGCTCTAAACAAGAACTTTTAACAAAGAAATTCATTCATTAGTGCAAATAAAAAATGTAACAATAATAATCATAATAAGAAATATCTCATGCAATAGTGGTGAAATGCTTTGACTCTATTTGTATCTGCATCTTGTTATTGCACTTGTTTAGATACATCCTTAACTAAATCTGTATTCAGATCTAAACACAAATTAAGTATGATCTGAACTGGATGTTATTATTATTAAAGGTAGTCCCTGACATACGAACATTTGAGGTACGGTTCAATCACAGAAGTAGCTCACGTATATTGTACAAACTATATACATTGCAGTGCACAAGATACCAATATTTACAATTATTACTCAATTTCAGTGCGTGAGTTAATGTAAAAATAGTCTAAAGTCCTGTATATTGTATGTGCGTGTGTGTGGGGGGTGCGGGAGAAATGAGTCGGTCTCACTAGTTTCAATAAATCAGTCCGGGAGCACGATGATAGAAAATGGGCTGTCCTGGTGGTGAATAGTACAAATTTCTGAAAATCCTCAACTAAACAGAGTTCACAGTCCAATACAGTGGAAATCAGCTCTGAGACAAAATGGTGTCCGGGATTCCCCCTCGTGATTTAAAGACGCAGAGACAACACTGTTATGTTTACATTGTATATTTGTGGCAAAGATGTATAAGACTCACTTTGTCAGACTTAAGAACAAATTGGACTTACGAACGCGCTCCAGGAACGGGATTTGTTCGTATGAACCCTCTCATGCTGCCATTTCCAGAAACATTGAAAACTTCCCAGAACTGGGAATGGTCTATGAATATTGACAGTTCCTCAACCTCAGCTACATCACTCAAGTTCATAATCAGAACGGCTCCCAGTCTTGATGCACACTGCACCTCTCAACTGGCAACTCAATTTGTCACAATCTTTCTCAAAAAAAAAAAAAAAAAACACCAATTAATGCCCCTTTCATTCACATCTGTATTCGTATCGGTTTAGAACAGATTTTCTGTTCATTCGTATGATTAATGAATTCATATCTGGTTACATCGCTAATGTGCAGAGAGGAACTCGGATATTGGAAACACATTCTTCTGATACTCCCATCTCTGTTGTTTCTCCTCCACAGATTTAAACTGCACGTCACAGAATCAAAAGAACTCAGTATCTTTTATAAAGAACAGCTGGTGTACCAGCACAACGACAATCTTCATAAACTACAAACCATTCCATTTAATCAGTGATGGTGCGTGCATGCCTCCCCAGACTAATACACAATCTGGTAGATCATCATATGTATGAACCTCAGACCAAATTCCCCAGCATCGTCAAGCTCATCTATCAATCCACTACCAACTGATCCCATGGTGATGCGAGGCAACCCCTTGGCAACTCTAACCATGCAAAAGTCTGAAGCGGTTTAATTTAATTAATCTTTCTGAAGGAAAGGAGCTGCAGGACTTTTGAGACGACAGACTTCTGTCTACAAATAAGATTAACAGAGCTTAATTTATCACACAGGAAACAAATTACTCATAAATCATTCGAAGATGGATTTCAACAAAGAAATGTGGCATACATGAAAGTTCCCAAAAATGTTTAACTAAAAGATGTACTTTCTTTAAAACATAAAGATGCATTATTGGCAATTTATCGACAAACTGATGTAAATATAATGGGATTTTTTCATACAGTGTAGCATATGATTTTGGATTTGCTACATATATGAATTACGTACATTTAAAACCATATAGTGGTTGTCCAAATCTCTATAGAGTAACAGATAACAAAACAATAATGTCACTGGTCAGCCATGTTTTTAAATCAGATATACTGATCAGCCATAATATATACAGTACCAGTAAACTGATGACAATCTCATAAGTACCCAAGGCTCACATTTGCCTGTGGGGGCCAAAAACCAGCTCGTCCAGTTTGATCCTACAGAAAAGCCAATGCAACACAAGTAACCAAAAAAGTAAACCCACCAGAGGTCTTGTGAAGCCATGTCTGTGGAATGTACATGATAAAGCCCAGCTTAGGCCATAACTGGCTTAGCTACAGAAAATAGAGCTAGGCTAGCAGGTAGAAAAAAAGGGGGGGGGGGGGTAAAGGCTAACTCTCTTTCTTTAGCTCCTAAAAAGGGCTAGGTTAGCAGTTAGCACCACTAAAGCAAGGCTAACCTATTGAACTTCAGCACTTTTCTAGAATCTGACAAAGATCTAGATCTTTTCTAAATTCCTGACAAACAAAATAGCGGGAAAATATACAAGTACAAGTGTTAATTCACGATGGCCTCAATAATATTTAGAGATGTATAAGTCAAAAGAGCTAAAGAAGGCTAGGCTAGCAGCTAAATTCTAACTGTTAACAACTAACCTAGCTTTCTTCAGCTTTTTGTTGTGCTTTGACTTATCAAGCATTTCCTGAAAAAGCAGGAAATGCTTGATGAGGTCCTAAATGTGGATCTCCAGTCCTGTATTTTTTGATTGTCTAATGAAGGAAAATGCACTTTTACAGAGAAACATTCAGGGGAAATTCATTTAAAGCAACAGATACTGAAACAGCACTTTTGGAAAAGGATATGTGACCTTTAATAACAGTACAAACAGTACATTACTTAATTTTGTTAAGTGCTGTTATTAACTGTTGCCCACCACTTCTTGAAAAAAAATAAAAATAAAATAAATAAATAAATAAATGTGCCGTGCCCATACCTCAGCAGTGATAGCCTAGAGTGTGTAGGAATCTAACACAACTAATCATGATTTAGTTGAAAAAAGCAAAACAAAACAAAACAAAACAATGTAATTATATCCAAAAAAACAGTACAGGTAATGAAGTTTTGTGCAGTGTGTGTGGCGTCGTGTGGTGCGCTCACAGTGATTCAGATGTTCGTGGGCGGCATCTCTGAGTGCTGAAATGTGGCTCAGTGGCAGGCAAGAAGAAAACCTTTCTCAGGCGATTTGGCGGTGTAAAAAAATGAGAGAGATGTCGGGGCATAGTATTTTCCCTGAACAATATATGTCATCTTCTTCTTCACTTTAAGTGTACAGCTCTTGGGTATTGCTCTTAAGGATCTGCCATGCAGGATGGTTTAATACACTAAGAGACCAATATATACACACTTATACTAAGGATGAATGGGCACTTACTTTTCTTTAGATCCTTTTATTAAAAACTTGGGGCAGCTAGGACAGATATGGGGCAGCTTGAGATCTTGTAAGTAATCACACCCTCACCTTCTTCCCTTGCAGACTGAGAAAAGAAAGCTGAAGCTATGAGAAAGCAGTTGGATATTATTGAACTGTATTTGTCTTGGCACTTTGAGACAGTGTTCAGACCGGCTGTTCCCATATTTCTACTGAAATGACATGTTTTTATCTAGACTACTTTATAACCTCACTTTGGGATCTGCCTAAAAAAAAAAAAACATCAGGTTAACAAGCCAGTTGAAACCAAAAACAGTGAGAAATGCAGCCACTTTTCCATACATCATGAATTCCAGGTCACACTTAAAAGAAAAAGTTTATTATTTACACTCACTCACTCATCATCTATACCGTTTAATCCTGTATTCAGGGTCACGAGGGGCCTGGAACCTATCCCAGGAGACTGAGGGCACATGGCAGGGTACACCCTGGACAGGGTGCCAATCCATCGCAGGGCACAGACACACACACTCACTCATTCACACACTACGGGCAATTTGGGAAAGCCAATTAGCCTAACCTACATGTCTTTGGACTGTGGGAGGAAACCCACCAAGCACGGGGAGAACGTGCAAACTCCATGCACACAGAGACGAGAATCGAGCCTGGCCGGGGATCGAACCCAGACCCTGGCGGTGCAAGGCGACAGTGCTAACCACTACACCAGCGTGCCGCCGTTTATTATTTAATGGTTTAAAAAAATCTCCTCACCAACATTAGTGCGAATGAATAAGATATCATTTTCTTTTATGACTTTTGAAGTTCTATTATTTATTATATTAAGAGTTACTAGCATAGAGATACACAGGGCCTAAACAGTATGTAGCAGAACATCTTCTTTGACCACGCAAAAGGTTGAAAATGAAATAAAAGTTTTAAATATTTCATAGAAAAAGTATATTTTCTTTTGTAATTTTCTTTTAGTTTTTTTAAGTGTACAGTACAGTGAAATCTCTTGGTCTACTACACGCATGAGGAAAACTGCTGACTTGACAGTTGTCCAAAAGATGATCATTGACACCCTCCACAGAGGATGCAGTATTCACGGAAAGTTGACTGGAAGGGAAAAGTGTGGTAAGAACAGCTGCACAAGCAACAGGGTTGACTGCTGCCTTAAGAAAATCACGAAGCAAAGCCAATGTCAATATTTTGGAAGAACTTCATAAGGAGTGGAGTGAGGCTGGAGTCAGTGCATCAAGAGCCACCACACATAGGCATCTTCGGGAATTGAGCTACAACTGTTGCATTCCTAACATCAAGTCAGCATCAAGTGTTATTATTTTTTATTTCCTAAAATGTTGCATTTCATTTGAAAATAAAGGTCCCAGAGACTAGAAAAAGAGTGGAGAGGCACAGACTGCAAGAGTGTGAAGTTTCCACAGTCGATCATGATTTGGTGTGCCATGTTATCTGCTGGTCCCAAAGCCAACACAGTCATCTACCAGGAGATTTTAGAGATGCCGATTTCACTTTCCAGCAGAGCTTAGCTCCTGATCAAATGCCAAAACTACCATTAACTAATCATGGTTGTTGACCATGATATTCCTTTTGTTGGTTATCCAGCCAACTGTCCTGACTTGAGCCCCAAAGATAATATATGGGGTATGAGGAGAAGCATCTAACCCAACAATACAAATAAGTTTAAGGCAGATATCAAAGTAGCCTGGTCTTCATAATACCTCATCAGTGTTATGGCTGGTCGCTTCCATGCCAACTTCCTGATAAGGGAGGCCCGTCCAAGTACTGAGTGCATAAATTAACAGAATTGTTCAGAATTTCTGTATTTTTTTCATTGCTCTTATGAAACATTCTACTATTTTGAAATACTAAGCCACAGTTATAAAAATGAAAACAAAAAAGTCTTGAAATTTTTCACTTTATATGTAATAAATCTAGAATATATGAAAGATTCCATTTTAAATTCAATTATGAAAGATAATTCACTTTTCCATGATATTCAAATTGTCCGATAGTCATTGTAGTCTCACTCTTCTGCTAACTCACAATAAAATTTCCAACAATTGAGCATGCAATATTCTTGGTGCTTTTATGGATTTTTCTCCTGAAAGGAGTCTGATACGTGCATAGCCATGATCAGATTACCTGTCTTCAGAGTCATTAGGCTGGAAACCCAAAAGAAGTGCAATAAGCATTTCACTGTTCACTGCCTTATTGGAGCACCTCGTCACCTCTCTCTCTCTCTCTCTCTCTCTCTCTCTCTCTCTCTCTCTCTCACACACACACACACACACACACATACTGGTTTCCATGTCCTATGGGGACCAAGCTTCTGACCATCACCTGTGGGGACCACCCTTTCTAAAGATTCTAGAAGTACAAAAAAAATCAAGTACACTAACCATAGCTTTGTTAGCTCATACACGACTTCAAATATCCAAATAAATTAAGTAATGCTTTGACCATGCTATATGGGGACTTGAAAAAATCAGATGAACATAACCTATGGGGACCTCGTTT
>JAAGKR010007213.1:0-10558 GCA_011419295.1 Clarias macrocephalus | reverse complement strand
TAAAAAAAAAAAAAAAAAAAAAAAAAAAACATAAATCAGAATGTGGTCACTTTGCTGCAACTGCCATTATTATAGCAGGATTAGGGTTAGAATGGGGAAACTTACTAATATTGTTTTTGTTCCTTTTTTGTTAGATTATTTTTAAATATGGCTGTCAATATTAAAGCGTTAACGCATGTGATGAATTTAGAAACTGTAACGCATATCTGTAATAATGCTTCTCTCTCTTTTTTTTTTTTTTTAAATTCAAATTAGTCCTATGACAAGCGGCATGGTGGTGTAGTGGTTTGCACTGTCGCCTTGCACCTCCAAGGTTGATTCCTGTCTCTGTGTGCATGAAGTTTGCATGTTCTCCCCGTGCTTGGTGGGTACACTGGTCTCCTCCCACAGTCCAAAGATCTGCAGATTAAGCTAACTGGTGTTCTCAAATTGCCTGTAGTGTGTGAATGAGTGTGTGTGTGTGTGTGTGTGTGTGTGTGTGTGTGTGTGTATATATGTGTGTGTGCCCTGTGATGGATTGGCACCTTGTTTAGGGTGTACCCCGCCTCCTCCTGGGATATGCTCCAGGCCCCACGAGACTGAATACAGTGGAATGATAAAGTGGTATAGACGATGAGTGAGAGTGGTGTAATCCTTAGTAATCCTAAATTTGACCCTAATGGCTTCCCATAACCAAAGTTGTGTGCTCGTGCTACCATCAAGGGGGACTATTTTTTACAAGGATACATTAGATGTAAGATGCGGGATTGGTGGCTCAGGCAACTAAGGCTCTGGGTTGTTGATTTTTGGATCCAGGTTTGAGCTCTGCCGGTGATGGGTTGCCACATCCCAGGCCACCACCCCACTGTGAGAGGTTTCAAATGAAACATTTGTTAAATAGTACTGTTTGAGATATTATTAAACTGCATAATCTGTTTCCTTTAAAGAGTTCGTCATGAACTTTATTTTATTTTAACATTGCACGTTTATAATACAAGAAAATCTGAGTATTTTAAAATTGTGATTAATTGTGATTAATTGTGATTAATTAAGGACTTTAACAGAAGTTTAACTAGATAAAAATTGTAGTCAATTGACAGCACTATTTTTTAAAATGCGAAACGACTACATGAGTTATATCCCAATGGATTCTATTTAAAAAGCAGTGAATCCTGGGGTGAAATCTCAGATTATTTTGAACAGCTAGAATGTCTATACGGTCTGCCAGGCTGTGCAGATGTGGGGTGTGTAAAGCAAGTCCTGTTTTCTTTGTGCCGCCTTCAGCTAGTTTAAAAAACTAGTTAACTATACTGAACCAGAAGACACCAGTTGGATTGAGCTTTGGTCTCTTTGTTCGGTATAAAAAAAAAAGAAGATGCTACCTAAATATTAGTAGTGGTCATACAGGATTTTGCTGGGGTTTCATAGTAAATTTAATAATTTTTCCCTTCTTTCCTGCCCAGATTTATAGTTGGAATTTTTGCCTAATTTGCCCTGCTAGCCTCAAGATTTTGCACACTGTACAGCCTGTATGCTCTAACCGTACTAATTTAATACACAACATATTTACCTAATTGTCTAAGGTATGCCCCCCCCCCCCACCCTTTAAGAAAATGAGTATGCAATTGAAATCTACTTAATGAGTGCAATCTCCAACCTTCTTTCTGCGCACTTCTTGTTAACATCCTGTAAGCATTTTAGGTTATTCTAAAATTCAACAGATGGCATTGTACATTTTTAAAAATGCTTATGATAAAATTTAATACTGTATCCTGTATCCTAGGAATGTCTTTGTTTAAAAAAAAAAAAAAAAAAAAAAAAAAAAAAAACATTTTCATGCAGTTTTATCCATTTCACAAACAATTAAAGTTTGCTGTAATTTTGACTGTAATGGAATGGCCAGCACAGTCTCCGGATCTGAACCCTGCTGAGCTGTTGTGAGAGCAGCTTGATCGTATGGTACGGAGGAAGACTCCATCAAGCCAATCCGTTTTGTGGGAGACGCTCCAGGAAGCATGGGGTGAAATCTCATCAGATTATCTGGAACAGCTAGAATGTCTACAGTACGGTCTGCCAGGTGGTAATTACTGCAAAAGCTTTTTTTTTATTATTATTATTTTATTTTATATTCATCAAAGTTCATCATTTCTATCAAAATCATTACTACATGTCTGGATTTTTTTTGCTGCATTTTCTATTTAGAATAATTTTGTATGTTGTATGTTGTTGTTTCAATTCTAAATTTCTAAATCGTCTCAAAAGTAATACCAAACTTTTGAGTGGTAGTGTATATAATCATGGCATTTGCCATTCTTAAAAAGAACTTGTGAAAAAAGCACCCCCCCCCCCGCCATCCACTGCTTATCCCCACTTTAATAATGACAGGTGCAGCAAAGTGACCAGTGCTGCAGTATATCTGATGAGGTTCCAGAAGCTTGGCCTTGATTTATTGCCATAAATACAGACAATCAGCCATAAACACGCTGTGAGCCGTCAGCGGTTCTTGACTCACACTGGCCTCTCTAATAATAACCCGCTTAGCACAAAGAGCTGAACGGCCGGAAGGGTTTTTGTGTCACCCCACTTGGCTGATTAGCCACTCAAGTCACATCATGTTCCTGAAAGAATTTTAAATGAACATACTGATTTTAGTGAGATGCCTACACCGCATTAAAAGTGCTTCGGGGCTGTGAAATAATAATGCGTAGCCTAGGAAATGGCAAAACGCCAAGCTAAACTGCTTTTAAAATGTGCCAATACGCTCCCAGAAGCCAACAGGGACACTTCAAATGACTTTTCATTATAGCCCTCGTGATAAACAAAATATGTCCAAGTCTGGCTGCGTTATGTTTTTTTATTTTTTATTATAGCACTTTAAAAAGATAAGCAATTTGATGGGTGGCTTATAAATATGCTCAGTGCACCAGTGAACTACCTAATGTTGGCTAACGGGCCAAGAATCCTGATGGTACTTAGAATTAATGCACCTCCTCTACATTCCACAAACACATACTGTACACACACTTCTGGGATTGAAATTAGCCTAATGGGAAGAAATGATGTATAATAGCGTAAGTAATGTCAGGTGTATGAATGTGGGGGTTGTATATACTGTTCTGTATGTATGCACATGTGTGAAGATGAGTGCTGTTCTAAAGGTTGCTGTGATGATTTTAGAAAAAAAAAATATTCAAAGCTATATTGCAGAGTGCAGAGCCTTATCCTGAAGCAAGCATGTCCTTCTTGCATGACCTAAAGCACAAATCACAAAGGCACAAAGGGGAAAGTGAGATAAAAGTGAGCAGGGTATCACGCTTGGCCATGGCAACAAGCTCCATTAAGGCTTTGCTGCTCCCCAATGAGAAGGTCGTCATTCGATCAGCTCAGCCTAATTAACAGTTCTGTTCGACTTGTTATCTGATAATTTTTCATAGAATGAATTCCAGACAAATACAAGATTGCTTACTATCTAGTAAGGGAACAACTTTGTGTTAAATGCAGGACGAGATAGCAGGACTCTCTCAATCTTCACTCAGTCTTTACTTTTAATTTGGAGTGAAAAACTAAATGAAACAAAAAAATTTTTTTTTGTGCTTTTGACAAACCTACTAACTGTGTGAGTAGTGAATAGTGAAGCTAGGACTGAATTGTTTTTAATCCAGGCTGTAAATTCACAGATTCAATCAAAGTCATTTCAAGTAATCGGACTTAACAAAACTATTATTTGAGCCAATGATGTCACATAGAAGCTGGAAGTGGGTTACACTCCCTGTGCCTGACCTCCAAACGCCATCAACTTGTCTTTAAAAAAAAAAAAATCCGATAAATCCGATAAATGATTTAATCTTATATTTGTCTGACTTTCATATTCAGGATATACAGGCATTTCCTTATGAAATAACGGTTTAAGAGGCTGAAATACACGTAGGACTACACAAAATCTAAAAGAGGTAGAATTAAAATCATTTCGTGTACATACATGAGGGCTTGAGAAATGAATGTGTTAACGTTTGCAATAAAATGGGGATTAACATTGTTAATGGAGCGTCCTTTTTTTCTAACTCATTGAAGTGGTAACCATCATTGTCATTGTCTTGTCATCATCATTGTTCTTTTGTGGTGTAGTACCACTGACCGCTGTGGGCTCTCTACATACCAATTACCGTTCGACACGTTGACTTCAGTTCATCAGCTTTTTTTAGGGCATTGAAATTCAGTTTGGACTTGCTTAAGTGGTGTTCTTTTACAAATTAATAATTACATGTCAAGTTATACAAGTTATACAAGTTATAGTTGAATAAAATAATAATACAAAAAAAACATAATGCATGATAAATAAATCAAATGCACAAATACATTTTAGTGAATTCTATAAAAAAAAATCCTTATTAATAAAGTAATTTAAAGCACTCAGGTCATGTTGAAACAATTTATCACAAAACAGTCCCGTCCTGTAACATCGTTGTCATTTTTGAATGTTGATGAGAAGGTGCATGAAATACAACAGCCGGTGTAATAAGCTTAAAAAGGAGAAAAGACTTTCCTGAATGCTTTAAAAAAAAATTTTTTTTTTTAGAAAAGTTCCATGTATTTTTTTTTTTTTTTTTAGAAGCTAGAGGTAAACAGAATTAACAAACTGAAAGATACAAAATGAGACAAAGGGACAAGCAATAGAACTGTTTTGTGTGGTTTGAAGAAAAAGAGCTGGTTAACAACAAGGAAAGCTTTTTCTGTTTACCTTGCTTGCTATTCAAAAACACTTGATTTAGAAGAAATAGAAATCATGAATTGTGTTGCATATCTGCCTTTCAATGACAGTGGTTCTGCGTGTATGAGCCTTTATTCGTCCTTGTGCCGTTAGGCTTCATATTTGTAGTGCAGAGTTATTTGTTAAAATATATTATATTCAAATATGTACATAAACAAAACCTGATGTAAACAAACAAAAAAAGGTATACTGTATTGTGAGATGGTTATGTCGAACCGTCTAAGGTCTTGTCTAGACTGCCAGCCCAAATAAGTTTGGATTCAGTTTGCTTTTAGTCTGAACAATCTAAACATTGAAAAAAAATTTAATTTAATCTGATTTTTGCAAATCTGATCTGCAATCGCTGGTTTGAAGTCAGACTCAGATTGGATTCTTAAAGATGTTTCTGGATGCTCTACCAACTCGAATTGGATTTCAAACTGTCCATTATGTCACTCGCAGCCTGATGAGGAAGCTAAAGTCCACTAGGTCACAGAGTATTGGACATGGATCCATAGTGAAAGCTTGTTGCAAAATGAGCGGCGTGACAATGGAATAAATGGAGTTTAAGATGTTATTAGATTAGATTAGATTAGATTAGATTAGATTAGATTCAACTTTATTGTAGGTACAAGGCAACGAAACACAGAAGTGCATTTTCACAGGGCAGAATAATTTGCATATATAAACAGTATAAAAGCCTTGTATTTTCCGTATGGATTAATTATCAGTGTTTTTCAAAAGACCGGCTGGTTTAACTGCTGTGTGGAAATGGGGAACAGTAATCCATGGACAGAGGGTGGAGTGACATGTATGATAGCACTTTAGGGCAATATATTAGAAAATAACATGGTGCATGGGATCCTCTGGCATTGTTTCCACAGCAACCAATGGACAAATTTCAA
The DNA here is from genome assembly GCA_011419295.1 of Clarias macrocephalus. Classification (NCBI taxonomy): domain Eukaryota; kingdom Metazoa; phylum Chordata; class Actinopteri; order Siluriformes; family Clariidae; genus Clarias; species Clarias macrocephalus. The sequence goes on along the minus strand of JAAGKR010007213.1, from coordinate 4,927 downwards.
TAGTCTGAACTGAACCAAATCCGAATGGATCATTTTCAAATAACAATGTGGACAGTCAGTCCAAAAGATCAGATTTGTGAAAAAAAAAATCTGATGTGCCTGGAGTCCGAACAAAGCCTAAGAACTCAATTTACAATTTTGACTGATTCATTATTTTAATACTTCTTAAAGCAGTATTTTTTTCAGCATAATTTCTTTAAATTGAAATAAATTTCTCGATACTGAGAAAATAATGAGAGAGAAAAAAAAATACTGCATTTTTGAAAGGGACGTCAACCATCACATTTTGGATACCTTAAGATTACAGCATTAGTCTCATTCTAAGGGATTTATGCTGGTTGTTGTACCATGTATAGGATCTCTAGTTAACGTTGGTTAAAACATTAGTAAGTGGATGGCAGCGCTGAACACACCCTTAACATCCAGGATGTGTTCGCATTTTATCTGTGCAGTTTTTTCCTAGATATGGATCATCCTAAGGATGATTGAATGATTGACTTTCCATTCAAAAATGTCTTTAGATACCCAATGTAAGTGTGTTGAAAGCATTTTCTCCAGTAAAATGGTCATGCCATGGGTCAAGGGTCAAGGGTCTGTTTCATTGCATGCATGAAAAGCAGGTCAGGATAATTGGGTGATTGTACAGTATGTCATGTATGTCATCAGTCCAGGAACATAAAAAAAAAAAACACAAGTGTCTACTCATCCAGTGCTCATTGTCCTCATTCTATTGTCACCTACTTTACAATATTGACAAGGCAAGCGGGATTAGTCATTTGACCAATTGCACTGGCTTACTAGCTTGTTTGAAATCTGTATTGAAACACAAGCCAATTCAGAATTATAATTACACAGCATAATCCCCCATGTTCCATTCATACCAGCAGGGATTACATAAATAAAACTGGATACCAAAAAAAAAACCCTACAGCAGTTAATTAAACGCTGACAATGTAGGTGTAACACTGGGTATTTGGCTGTCATCACTATCGCCTTTCAAAGGAAATAATAATATGCTTCTGTCTAATATACTGTACAGGTTCCCAACCTCAGTTTAAAGCTCTGACTCAGTGTTGTCCACCTTTATGCTATATTAATGAAATCAGCGCAAGAACGAAGAAACAAGTGTCTGTTTTTATGACGAATCAATGCTTTGCGTCCTCCTCATATTGTTGAAAACAACAACAACAAAAAAAACCCTGTCGCACCAAGCTGCCCGGAGAGACATGAAAGAGAAATTACAACTGTGACAAATCCCGTCACAACGCTCGCAATATCTCGCCGCATCAAAAGAAATGTCAGCGGAGCGCGTGCGTGGGATCACAATCACGACAGCTGATAGAATCCAATCAAATATGTCAGTCTGACTTGCTGACAATAAAACGAGAGAAACTACAGCACAAATGAAACAACAACTTGGTTCATTAGACACAAGTAAAGCAATGAGTATAAGGTCCAAAATGGGTAAATCAAGACGAAAATTATGCGCGAGAATAAAGATGATGTGCAAAGAAACACAAACCACATGCTAACATTTAAAGTGGTTGAAGTTCAAAGTGTTTAAAGTAATGATTCAGTTATATTGAACTTATTAATACAAATTAAATAAGTAGAGTGATTCAGATATTAGAGAAGAAAACGTTCTAAAACATTGTGTTCTTTTTCTTCTTAAGAAAAAAAAAATCCCTTAAATAGTGATTCCCAGTCATTGCTGGTAGTCAGACTTTTCAGATGTCATCGAATTTAACCTCAAAACCTTGGTCTATTGTTAGTAAAGTCAACCTGTGGCTATTTCTGCAGCTTAATGATGATCAAGGCAGGGTTGTGTCTTATAGCGTGTGTGGACTGCATGGGTCTGTGTGCCACCCTCCACATCGGGCGATGGATATATATTCATCATTTCTATGGCAGTTATTTACACGGTCGGGTTGCCAGCTCCATGCTGCATGGTATCTGAGCACCTGGGGGTGAAGGACGTTGCTCAAGGGTCCAAAAACAACTCAATACAAAGCCCTAAAAACTACTTCATTCATTTTAATGGAGTATTTGGTCGAGCTTGAGGTAACATGTACTGTAGGTTTAGTTTCATCGCAAATGGCCAACGGGGAGAAAAGCTATGCTAATTAGAAATGTAAACAGAAAACGCCCTTATTTAAACAACAACAAAAAAAAACTAATACAGAATAAAAAATCGACCTATAATAATCAATAGTTTAATACAATTTTATGTGGTTATGAGTATGCAATTGAAAACTAATTAATCTCACACCTTCATTCTCTGCACTTTAAGGTAGCACGTCAAAATTTCTTTTTGCTCATTTCAAAATTCAACAGATGATCTACATTTTTTAAAAACTGCCTATGAGCGTGCAGTTGAAATCTACGCGAATCTTATACTAAATAAACGCAATCTTGCACCTTTACGCCACATTCTCTGTACGAAGGAATAAGTACAGTACAACCTTAATGCAAAACACTTTACTTAAGTGACTTGGCTTGCAAAAATCAAATCTATAGAATTTGCCTTGTGATTTGGATAATATTGTTGTTTGTTGCTTTATTTGACTAGGTTTTTTTCAGGGAATTCGTTTTCTTACTTGAATTTTCATTGTATTATACTGTACCTGTTTATTATTTGATTTGGCTTGCAAATACGGATTTTGAGTACTTACTGTGTTTCAGTTTTTTTTTGTTTGTTTGTTTGTTTGTTTTTTCTTTGGGGGGGGGGGGGGGGGATTCCATGCGGACAATGTTGCAGGAACAGTTCGTGTTAAATATCCGGAGAATCTGCAAGGTTTCAAGTCCTGAAAGACAAATGCTAGTTTGTCCAAGTCCAGTTAGTAATGAAGTTATAAATGTAATTGATTAAAATAATAATAATATAAATCAGTTCTATGCAAGAACTTGTTGGAATGAAATAACAGCCTAGTGTATATTTGATTGTACGTTTCTCAAACTCTATGACTCTGCAAAAGTTCATCTAATAGGTGAAAACTAGTGGGTGTTTTAATAAAAACCAATACAGCAGATAAATCAAAGTCTCCCTGTTTAAAAATAGAAAAAGAAAAAAAGCAGAGTCTGAGTAGATACCAGCAGCCAAAATAACATTGTAACAAAAACAAGTTTTACAGTAAAAACTGGTAGCTGTGCTTGACAGAATTATTGTGTAAAAATATGATAGAAATGTAAACAACTTTACAAAACAACTTTTTGTACAAAACAGCTGTAACGTTACAATTCCTGGAGAAATTGTGACGTAAGGGTGCAATAGCGCACCATGTTTCTTGTTCAAAATGCTGAAAACGGCTTGTTTCTAGCCCGTACCTCATACCGTTAGAAATATATGAATCTGTGTAGTGCCTGAGATTTTATTGTGTGATTATTCATTGTGTTATATTAGAGGAACTGTAGGTAATATAACTTTGGTCCTTGGATTTTTTTGAGAAAGGAGGCTTTCAAATTGTATGTCGTCATGTTTCATGTGCATTCCAAAAACTGAGTACAGGATGGCAGGACAGTGTGTTTTTGTAATGTGTATCTACTCCACAAACCCCATTAGATGGTCTGTGGAGTCAACCTGATTTTTTATTATTTTTTATTTTTTATTTTACCTCAAATAGTAGAGTCCTTGGAATTGCTGTTTGTCTTTTCTGCACGGACCAAAAAACATTATGAACTAGGAGTCAGGGGACAAAGTGGTTCAGCAAGGTATCAAATATCCTCATGAGATTCCATTATGGTCAGAAAGCTATGTTGCGCTGGTACACCATCTTTGACAGTTGGTAAATTATTTTCCAACTTTCTCGTTACTTGATTAAGTAAAGGTATGCAAATAATTCCTGTGTTATTTAAAAGGAGCTTGAAGATGGGAAACAGTTCAATGGCATTTGTAATTAAGTTATTGTCGGCAGGGACAGGCTCTTGAATGGACGTCATATGATTGTAAAATAAGGATCATGGAAGTTGCAGTCTGCAACATCTGGAGTGACACTGGCAGCCATTTTGAGCACTAAACTTGGGTACGAGATAGTTGGAGATGTGGAAGGGCTGGATAGGGGGCGTGCATAGCAAGATGGTGAGGAAGGAAGTCAAGCAGTTGTATTTCTTTCTACCAAACTCACGGGCGGAGTTTGACATTTGCACTAGGGAGGTCAAACATTTTAAAATCGACATCTGTACACAGTCCTATGCAATGCAAACTACTGCGTGGAAAATGTATATCACACACAGGCTGATGCAGGGTATTTCGCTTTTACACAAGTTCAAACAACTGAAGCACACAGCCAGTTATAAAGTCTGTTAAAAGTGAAATATCAGTGAGTCATATTGTACAGTTAAGCTTTTATTTCTACTAATTTGGTGTACGCATGAACTTATTTCAAGTTAAAAATGAAAACTAAAAAATATGCATGCTGTAACTAACTCACAAAACCCAAAACACATGCACACAGAATTAGAAAAAATGCTCAGCAACAGGTTCACCGGTTGTAATAGATATACAGTATACTAAATAACCCTGTCCTAAACAACTTCCTTTCGTCCTGCAGTTTTGTAATAAATGAATTTGTGAGCACTCAGGTAAAGTGATCAAATGTATTTATTAATAAGCAATAGATAATAAATTCAATAAAAATGTATTTCTTGCTATAAATTTCATCTATTGATGAAACTTTCAGCGCTAACTTGTGAATTTTAATACCCTGAAAAAGGCTGATGAAGATAAAGGCTGATGGTAATTGGAACGCAGAGCGCCTCTAGCAGTCAGTGATACTGTACGACTACACAGAAGAACACGTTACAATGACAATGATCGTTACAAATTCAATTGTAGGTTGCTTTGGTTAAGGGTGTCTGCATTTGTCATAAAAGTAGGTTTTTACCAGTAAAAAGTAAGAGTAAGAATTACTCGAAAAAGGTTTGATTAGAA
>JAAGKR010007212.1:12500-38161 GCA_011419295.1 Clarias macrocephalus | reverse complement strand
ACACCTCGGAGACAGACATGACAGTGTAATACCTGCAGGTAGACATGTCACTCTGTGTGTGTGTGTGTGTGTGTGTGTGTGTGTGTGTGTGTGTGTGTTGATTTAGTGTATTGTTGCCATTTCAGACTGTCAGCACCACAGATTTATTGCTAATTAGGTTAGAGCTGCACTCTTGACCTGTCAGTACGAAATTTGTGTGTGTGTGTGTGTGTGTGTGTGTGTGTGTGTGTGTGTGTGTGTGTGTGTGTGTGTGTTTGGAAAGGGATAAAGAAACAGCAGATTTCAAATGTCAGCCAGACAGCCCATCCAATCCTACTGACACACACACACACACACACACACACACACACACAGGACAGTGTGTGTTATGATTACAGGTCTTACTTGTGTAAGTGAGCCTCATTCCTTCTATCTGTTCCTCATGTCTGTATTTCTTACTTTCTTTCATTTTCATGTCATCAACTTTCTTGCTTTATTTTTTCCCGTACGCCAGCAAGTTCTTACTTTCTTATTCCAGCAACTTTATTTTTCTTATGACTTTTTTCCTTCTTTCTCAACCCTGCAACTTTTATTTCTTTGTTTCTCATGCCGGCAACTTTCTTGCTCTTTCTTTCTTATCCCTGAAACTTTTTTCCTCTTCTTTTTCATGTCAGCAATTTCCTTCTTTCTTTCTTTCTTTCTTTCTCATTCCTGCAAAAAAAATCTTCCTTCCTTCCTTCCTTTAATTTTTTCCTTTCTCATGTCAGCAACTTTTTCTTACTTTCTTTCATTTTCATCCTTGCAATTTTCCTTTCTGTTTCTTTCTTCCTTTCTCATGTCAGCAACTTTCTTGCTCTTTTTCTTTCGTTTGTTCTTCTTCCTCTTTCCCTTATACTAGCAATTTCTTTCTTTATTTCTCATCAGCAACTTTCTTTCTTTCTTTCCCTGCAATTTTTCTTCATTTTTCTTTCTTTTTTCTCATGCCTACAACTTACTTTTTCTATGATCTTTCTTTCTTTTTCTTCCCACATCAGCAATTTTCTTTCTTTAGGTGTTTCATACTTTTACATACTTTTATGATAAAAGTGATGAATTTTCTTTTTCTTTCCTTTTTTTCATCCTACTCAATTTTTCCTTATATTTCTAAATTTTTTCTCATGCCTGTGATGTTCTTTATTTCTTTCTTTCTTTCTTTCTCAGACCAAACATTTCTTTCTCTCTTCACTTTCACTCATCTCACAATCAAACAGTTAGGTGATATTTTAGTTTTGTTAGTTACAGTGATAAGCCTGGGCGAGAAGAATAAATGCTGACTTCACACTGTGACATCACAAACTAGACCGAAGGAAATCTCTGTTCTGTGATGTAACAGTTTCCATGACGACTTGGCCCAGAAGTGCCCGCTAGTTATTAATGAAGAAGCTTCACTGTGAATTTGGACAGTGTGGTGCAAGTGAGAATAATGCATGCTGGGAAATCAATGTCACTCTCCATTTACTGCCAAAGCTGTTGCGCGGACACACACACACACACAGCCAAAATTGACATATTGATCATGCACTCTTTAGTGTGCTTGAGATTCTACTTGTTAAATCGGTCCTCAGTGAACTGGAGAGGAATCACTCACATCCACACACACACACACACCCACACACACACACACCCACACACAAACACACACACACACACCACCCACATTCTCTCTCTCGCTCACTTTCTCTCTTCGGTGCTGAACTGGCATAAATGTATGAGCAGGAATTTAAATTCCTGTTTCAACCTGAACAAATAATTAGCTTATACATACACACATGGACACACACACACATACAGCAACACAGCTGTTTCTAAAAATATAATTACATGGGAACATCTGGATTCTAACTTGACCAGAAGCACAAACACACCTACAAATGCCCTAGGGGATGAATGAGGTCCCCATAATGCTCAAACCTGTGTGTGTGTGTGTGTGTGTGTGTGTGTGTGTGTGTGTGTGTGTGTGTGTGTGTGTGTGTACTTGTGCGTGTGTGTGACTACTCAGCCGATCTGATATTGTACTCAAGGAAATTAAATCTGTTCCCGGTTCCTGTGCCCATATGTAAATGACTCAGTGATGCGTGTCTTTGTGACTCATGAATGTTTTGTATTTGTTTGCTTGTTTATTTGTTTACTTGTTTGTTACTCTTAGCGACGACCCTTCACGTTTTTTAATCTCGCTGTTCATTATCCATTAATTACACAAAATGAATGTAGTTACCGGTTACTAGGAATTGACATACATGGTTTCTGATGATGTCATAAGGGGCCTTAAATCAGCTGACCAATCACCAGCCTCGCTTCTCTCTGTACTTAGTGAAACTGTAGAGTCTCTCGTTTATTTCTCTCTCTCTCTCTCATTCTCTCTGTCTCCTTTCAAACACAGTACTTACTTCAGGGTGTGTGTGGGTGTACGTGTGACTGAAAGACAGAGAAGAAAATGGCATTTGACCAAACTATTACACACTTTCACTGAGCAGCTTGATGCCTCCGCAGTGCTTCACACACACACACACACACACACACACACACACACACACACACACACACACACACACACACACACAAAGAGAGGGAACAAACCTTTAGTGTCAACCACTGTCTCTTCAAACTCCCAGCTTCTAGTTTTACACTGACCTTCCTGTCCTCCCACTCTTAGTCTTAAAAGTGTGTGTGTGTGTGTGTGTGTGTGGAACTCAATACTCACACCCTCAAGTATCATGAAGAGACCATAAAGATTAATGAAGCTCATCAAGAATGAAGAAGAGCCATGCAAGATTTATCATACACACACACAAATCTAACTTTCACAATAACCCTTACGTATGTAAATTAATAAACAATACTCCAATATGAACACACTTACTTATACAAGTACAGTGCGACAAACTGGGGACACATACTAGGGACCCATACTCAAATCCAAAATTCTGTCTCATCTGTTGTCCCTCAACGGTGCCTGGTCATGTCTGTCCCTCTTTAACTTTACACTACCCCTCTCATCTGACCCACTGTTATTCATACAGTAAAAGGTACCCAGTTGATCTGCTCCGTTCTACATCCTCATACACACTATCTGTGGCTCTTTATTTAACCATTAAACACTACGTGAGTCTCACATTCTCAATCTTATTATTCCAAAACAGCACCCTGTCTCACCTGCTTCCTTTCTGGTAAGTAACATTCTCACCTCTCAAAAAATGGTACCCACTTGATCTGCCCCTTTCTACTCATAAACAGTCTCACTGGCCTATGAGTTTACCACTAAACAGTACCACTGTGACGCCTGTCTTTCTTTTGTTTAACCATTAAATTCAAACAGAGTCTAAATTTCCTCATCAGGTAATTTCCAAAACACAGTTTTCCTGTGACCATCTTTTCTTTTTTTTTTTTGTGAATAGTACCCTAGTTTTACTGCTCCTCTGTTCTTGCTAAACAGTACACTACAGTACTCATTTTGCTCTTGAACACTATCTTGGTCTGTTATTATCCTGCCATACCTTACCCCCCCTACACCAGTCCCTGGTTTGATCACTGAATATTACCCACCTTTCCCAATCTTATTTATATCCGGAATTTGGGTCCTCCAGTAACGGGCTTGTAACGGGCCAAATTTTTTTTTTCCGTTCCTAACTCACTCCAGGGATCTCACTTAGGTATGTGGCCTTCCCATCAGCAGATATGTGAAGGGGCGGGGCTGTTAAATATGGCACGGCTGGTGTGAGTTAATGGCTAAGGACCTCTGGCTTTCTCTGATCAATAAAAGGGAGGTATGGAGCTCAGTTCGAGGTTTGTTAGTCAGGAGAAAGATTGGCATATTTAGAGGGCCCTGTCATATGCCTCGCGGACTTTAAAACATCTGACATCGTTGCTCAGCAGCCTGCCGAGTGTCAGCCACTGGAGGATTGTGCTAGCTGTCGAGTACTTTAGATTTAATTTAAGGCCAGTTGTTGCGATTCATCCACCGAAAGGAAACCGGCCACTGCCTTGACGTTAAGGCCCCCATTCGGGATTACCGTCACAGCAACAGGAGGATGACAGCCATGCCAATTTAGTGGTAAATCCTGAATATGCTGCTACAACAGTCTTGTAGTCTACGATGCCCTGGACTGGCTCGCCGCTGCCACTACCAGACCGCGATTGCCATGGCAGCAAGGTCGCTTCCAACGGCCGCCTGCCGCCGCTACAAATGGATTGGGCTACCTGCTTCTGCAAATATGCTGCTAAGACATCTGCGAGAGGTGCTTCCTTTTTGAAGACTACACCCCTGTGCCATCGCCATTGCTTGCCAGCCTTGTGCAAACATGCCGACTGGACACTACTTTCCACCCACACATGCACATCCTCCCTCTTTTTCATCCCGCTCTTTATTTATTCTCTCCTTAACTCCCTCATTTCCTTATTTCCTCAATAAAAACCCCTTTTCCCCGTAAGACTTCGCCTTGCATCTGTAGTGTTATAAACTACCTCTGTTACACCAAGCCCTTGTTTTTTACCTCTAGACATTACCACATTCCCCCTTCCCCATCTTATTATTCCTAAATATTACCCTAAATTCACACCTGTCCCTCTTTAACAGTTCCACAATATCCATGCTTCATCTGCTCCTTTATACCCATATATAGTATCTAGGTCTCACTTGCCTCATTTCCACAACACTAAACAGTACCCTTATGACACCAAGTCCCCGTTTTTTAAACCACTAATCAAAACTGAGTCTCAGCTTCCTTATATTTTTATTTCCCTACATTATCACTCTTACACCAAGAATTTTTTTTGGTTGTCACAAACAATACCTGTGTTTCATCTGCCGCTCATTTTACACCTCATGTTAGTCAACTATTAACAGTCCCTTTTCAATTTGCTCCCACCTTCGCCATCTTTTACCTGCCCCTTCTAACTGTTAAACAATACCCTGGCCCAGTGTACCCACAGACACTATTCGAAACGGTACCCCGTTACAGAAGTCCATCTTTTCTATCACATTTCACCTGGCCAGATTTTCCCAATAAACGGCACCAATATCATCTGCCTCCTTTTTTGTGTTTTGGATGATTCCCATGTAACACTTACCCTGCTTTATATCCCTAAGTACTTTTTCTATATTAAGTCTTACTTGCCCCATCTTTTTGCCCATAAAGAGGACCCATGTCTCCTTTCTCTTTATACCAAAGCCTGTTACACATTCCGGTGCTCTTGATTCCTTGTACCCTGGTACCCGAGACTACTTGGCCGTTATTTTCCCCTGCCTCACTGGCTCCTCTTTCACCACTTAAATGCCACCCCAGTCTCTTTAACCCCTATCAATAGCCCTGTCTATCCTTTTATCCCTTAATGCACCACTTTACCAATAAGTGGTACCCGCTTTGTTTATCCCCAGTCTCAGTGCACTATAGATTTGTACTCCTTTTCTGTCTTGCCCCTTAAGGACCTTTCTTTTTACCCCTAACATTACCCATGCCTGACATGCTCTCTATATTTAATTCGCTGTCTAGCCTGTCCTACACTTTATCCTTAATCACCACCAGATCTCAAGTGGCCAGATTTTTACAGATAAATGTTTTTCAACCTGTGACTCGGTTGCCTCTGTTTTACTGTACCCTGGGTTTACTTTCCCATCATTTTACCCTTAACATTTTTGTTTCTTAATTTTTTTTACACATCTGGCTCTGTCAGTGGGTTACTTTTATTACCGTTCAAGACTGAAGATTTTCGTTGAGTCATGTCAGATCGAGATGGTGATATCCAACACAAGACAAGAGAGATCGATACGGCGGAATTAATTTCTCCGTGAATGGACCCTAAGGGAAAAGAGACTTTGATTTATCGCTGCCAACTTATTGACTGTATTTTTTTTAAAACACTCAGGAACTAAAGTGCCACTGCTAGACAGCAGTGTGTGCAAGTGTGTGTGTGTATGAGTGCTCTGTACCCTGTATCACCATTATAACAAGACCAACATGCCCTGAGGTGAACATCCAGTCATCTAGTCGTGAGTAATTCACCGTCCTCACCATCTGCCCACCGACACACACCCACACACAGGAGTACATTCGGACATATGCTTTAACATACTGTAGCAGCTGAGCTTCAGATCAAACATTCAACCACTTATTGTTATTATCATCATCCAATCACTACGTTTGCACTTTATCATTTATGCGACTCTACCTTCCTGCTAGCAACATGAAGTTAATTTTGTTACTCTAAGAGCGCGCTATGGTTGAATTATAACTCTGAACTTATGAAACATTGATATTTAAACAGCGCGTATACTGTTCGCATGTATGTAATTTAATATTGTTGCCGTGGGGCAAAAAAAAATAAAATCTTCGCAAACGCCATCAATCTGCTACATAATGTAATTTGGAAATGTTAGCCATAACCCCGTAAGCTGCTTGACTCATCTTTCAAACAGTCATTATGTGCAGTTTGTCTGTGAAAGTGTTTATCCGGTTTGGGAAATAATATCTGCCTAAGTCTGAAACGTGAACTGAGTCTTAAAAAAAAAAGAAAAAAGAAAAACTAAACATCCATTTTTCCCCCTTCTTGCAGCTCTTGTTTCTGTGCCTCAGGTTCTCGATTTATGAACAATTAACAAACAAAAGGGAAAAAATATGCACAGGAGAAACTCCTTCTGGAAATAGAAAATGTGTGCAGGAAAGCATGATTGTTCCTACGCTCATTGCTGTTACCCTCCTCCAAACCCCCCCTCACCTACTACCCTGCGCTCCTTCTTATTTTTCTCCTTCGATGAGATCAACACAGCCTTAAGCTCAGGCTCGTCACTCGATGAAGATGAAGAGAAGCCAGAAGCAGGAAAGCACTCATATTACATTTCGTATCGTGATAATTTTATCACAGTAATTATATCATAGAATATTTTATTACACAATTCTAAATGATCACTTGAATTATGGGTTTTCTTTCGCCGAGGGTTAAAAATTTTCCAAAAAAATTAAACCTTAAATGTCACCCCCCCCCAACTCAAAAAAATCTTTCCTTAATAAGATTTTAATTATGTGAATCATTCATAATGCAAACTTCAAAGTGAAATGAAATGCCCTGAAATTCACTTACATGACATCATGTATGAGATAATGTGAATTATTTGAGACAAAAATCATTTCCAAAGAATGAAGCTGAATTAACGACATGTAAACAAATCACCCGTGAAAACTATTCCATTGTATGAGAAATTGTGCCCTAGAATGAAAGAAATACCAAAATGTAAAAAATATTGAATATAAAAAAAAGTCAATCTATATCTGAATATTTTTAGTTAATTTCTGTAAACAATCAACATTTTAACAAATTATTAGCTAGCTTTACTTAGTTCCATTTTTATCTTCTTTCCTATAGCCACTTTACTAAAGTTACTATTATTATAACTGAGTAATACAATCTTCACTCAATGAAATAAATAAAAACTTAAAAATTTACAACTGCCATTTTATTATATTTTATTTCAAAACAAAGCTAGTCATTTCACAGAAATCTATTTTGAAACTGAGATACGTAACTATTAAATGTACCATTTAGTATTTAAACATATTTATCGAGGCTAACAGAAAATTATTGGGCAAACCATCTCATTAAGAGGATGTTTGTCAAAATGATATATATATAAAAAAAAATTAAAATTATCAAATTATTAGAGTTACAAACTCTACATTCATTCCTGACTATGCGTATATTAGCTATTTTGTGATTAAATAATTGCACACGTCCATATTGCGATTTTGATATTTATCCGATTAACTGTGCAGCACTACTCGCAAACTTTCTGATATTTTTCCAATTGTTGTAATCCATCATTGTATCAGTGATTTCACTTTCTGTTATTCATTGCAAGATCAGAAATGTTGGACATTTTCCAGTTCCAACTAGTGTAGTTTCTGTGAAAAGGTGCTATTGGATATTGGGATGGTGGTTACGTTTCCAAGAGTCCTGAATAAAAAGCAGGCGTAAGGACTGAACACGGTTCTATGTGGGAGGCTCAGTGCATTAAACTGTCAAAGTGCCCAAAGCCTAGGAACAAGGTTGCGGTTCAATTTCTGAAAATCAACTGCATGACAAAAAAGTTCCAGCTGTTTATGTGTACATTTATATGCGTATCTAGTTAAATTTTATTCTGAAATTTCCATGAAATTATTTTTTTGTCATAAAACTTTATTTCATTTGAAATGATTTATAAGCATAATAACTTTCAAAGTGGTGGGTTGTGATTTCCCCCCACTGTAATAAAATTAGAAAGCAACAGACCCTCTGGCAAAAGCTTCACAAATCCCGTGGTCCCCCTTTAAGGGATCATGGGTCTAGAATTAAGAAATCTTTAAACATATGCAAGAAAAGAGAATAAGTAAATTAAGGAATGCTGGTGACTTTTATTTTAATGAATAAAATTTCAAATGTGATGAGAAAACCCCAGTGTGGATCATTTTAATTAGGTCCTTGTAGCACACAACTTATATTTCTATTGCAGTTGATATGAAAACCCTTTGAACGTACAGTAACTAATAGTAACAAACTACTTCAAAATATGAGTGCACTTGCTTTAAGTAACATACTCGTTTAGAGATACATTACACTCTGAGAGTGGGTGATCAAGAAAAAAATGAGTCCCTGAATACAAGTATTAGTCCATAAGTCCTTGTAAAAGTCTTTGACGCATGTAAAAGCAAGAGTGCTTACAAAAATAATGATCCAAGCTATTTATTGACTCAAAGCAGTAAACAGTAATGAACTATAAACTAAATCAATATTCAAGATGCCTGTTTTTTTTTTCTTTTTTTACTTTTAAAACTGCATCAGTTATCTCAGGTTAGCTCTTGCACAGTGTTATTAAAAAGGCTATCAGTCTGTGCAGGCTTAGTGGTTGCACTTGAGAGTGGAAAAAAGAACCTAAGTGAAATTATGCAATGTTAGATTATACAACTAATTGAATGTATCCACCGTAAAAATGTACTGAAGTCAAAGTCAAAAAGTATAAATGTACGAAAATGTTTTTAACTTATGTAAGTTAGTGGGTCACTGGAGATAACAATTGGTTATCTAAATTGATTAATTTGATTAGAAGCTTAGAACTGAAACATGAATAAAATGTGCAGGAGCTTGTTCTATTGTATAGTGCACAGTTCTTGGCAGCATGATGGAACAGACTGTCGTCAGTGGTAATGAGTGCACTGAAGGTCTAAAATTCTATGGAGAAAAAAAATAAGACGTTTTCCTGGAAATGTAATCTAGAACTACAGGTATTCAATTTCAAAAACTCTTAAGTAAAGGATAAACCTCCAAATGATTCATTTATGCAGTGAAGAAGCACAAATTTTTTAAAATAATAATAATAATTTATACCAAGTTATAGGACTATTATGTGAAAATTGTAGCATTCCTTACCAACTTACCAACCACATTTGAAAAATTAAAGTATAAGAATATAAAATATTGTATTTTAAGAAAATACAATGTTTTAATCAAGACATTTCATCTTGTGGGGACATTTGGTATATAAGGTATAACTTTTAACTATACAAAGTGTAGAAAAACATGTAAAATGTTTCTACATAAAAAATACCAGAAACGAAATAAATAATATTGGCGTGCGTGATGAGCCTTTGATTAAAATTTAGTCAGTTTGTGCAGTTTTATAAGAAAATGAGCTGCTTAGTTTTACTGAACACCCTGCAGAACCTGTCCTGTATATAAAAAGAGCCACAATGTTTTCATTTTGTCCCTAAAGTTAAGGTGCCAGTATGTCAATGCCAGGTCCTCATAAGTACACTATACAGATACAAGTGTGTGTGTGTGTATATTTATGTGTAGTGGTCAGATAAGTATGCTGATGGATTAAATTTGGGGTTCTTATCGCTCCTGAACACACACACACACACACACACACAGGGCAAGGCATACCAAGCCCCCCAACCAAATGCACACACATTAATGAAGCTCCATGCATGAGTGTGCACACACAAAAGTGCACACACACACATTTCTATGGTCTTTTTCCGAGGCCATATCATTACTTTAATCTTCCACAGGGAAAAAAAAGAGAAAGACAGAGAGAGAGACGTAACCTTTCTGTTCTCATTCTTGTCCTTCATCCATCGTGACTCAGAGACCAGTCCATGTGTGGTTAGAAAACACACACACACACACACACACACACACACAGAAAGAAAGAGAGAGAGACAGTCGAGGGAGGGAGAGAGAGTCCTGTCTCCTGGAGTTCTCACTCTATTGTCTCCGTCAGTGTGGAAGCAGGTCAGGTTCCATCACATCACACACTGACACACACTCCATCACGCACATAGAGACGCTGCAGGGCAGGGAAAGAGTATGTGTGCATGTGTGTGGTGTGTGTGTGTGTGTGGTGCCACTCAGCCGCCTGAAGAAGAAGTTCGACCGGACGGGAACTTTATTCGTTGCCATGACGCCCAGCCACTGACCTCTGGGCATTCAGAGAGTTGGCATAGCGGAGAGAGAAAGACAAAGAGAAAGAGACAGTGTGTGTATGTGTGTGGGTGTGTGTATGTGTTGGAGTGTGTGGGTGTGTGTGTGTGTGTGTATGTGTGTGCAAGAGAGAGACAGATTGGAGCATGACATCATTTCCCATCCATTGGTCTCATTCTCACACTGTAGGAACGGAAAGTGCGAGAATGTGTGTGTGTTAAATTTGATCAGTTAACTACCTAAATTCTACATTAACGACAAACTCCAAGTTGTACAATACTATTAATTAACAGGAGTAGGGTCCCTAGGTAGGCAGGACCCAGTTTTGGGGAGCAAAGTAAAAATAATAATAATAAGTAACACATAGCGGATAATAACATTAAGTCATAGTTGCATTTAATACAAGTCATGTAAAGAATAAAACACTTAGTGTTGTGATGTTATTGGAATATAACCAGAGACAGGGTGAGAGCAAAAAATGACTGTTATCTCCCTAAAGATTGACCACTTCATGTCCTGGGGTGTTTTATTCCTTGTATACCTGCAACAAGTTCCACTTTTCCTCGTGTTCTCATTTATGGTACAGCAGATATAAACAGTAGTTCTATAAACCAGACCCCTTTTCAAATGTTAGTCCGAAAAAATTCCCAACAAACCACAAATCATAAAAGAACAACAAAAATAGCTAAAACACTTTTACAAAGTGTTACTTTTAATGTCGTTAATTTAACTTCAAATAAAACTTAACCATTTTACAAATCATAATTAGAACGTGCGAATGAACCTGTGGTTCGAATTGTAGCCACAATAACAATTGTGAATATTAGGGAACAAATCGCCACCTTCTGACCAATCAGAATGAAGAATTCAATATTATGTTGTTTTTATATAATTGTAAAAATCAATTTTACAAATTAGATTTTAAAAATAGCTCTCAATGTAGTATAACTCTATACCATCACATTGAATGTTGAATTAAAGTAAAGCAACAAAACACACATTGTTGTAATACATTAAACCTTCATTTTTATTAACTGCCGCAATTTATGGCTAGCTAGCTATTATTGATTTTGTGTTAATTAGCATTTTACGCAGCCTTCTGTGTCCCTTGCTAACAAGGTCAGAATTGTTTTAATCGTATCCTTTAAGTGCAAATGCTTTATTATTTATTGATAATGTTGAAACAAGCGATGTTGTTAACTAGCAGCATTAATTAGTACTGGTACCAAAATTAAACTTTCATTAAAAATATTTTTAATTATAAGAAAAATTCAAGAATGAACGGATGAATAAACAGTTAACTCAAGCTACTTGTGAGAATCAAGTCGAAAAGGTTATGCTAATGATGTAATCAGAAACGCCAAGGTAATTACTGTGAATAAGCACCGATTAGCTGTGTTAATTAATGTGGTTAATAAATTATTTTTAAAAAGTCAATAGAGTCTTTTACCAGTAGAGATGAACATTTTGTATCCAAGAATGTTTAGGAAAAGATAGTGGTTACATGCTAATTAGGTCAAAGCTATGCTAATGGAGTAGGGGAAATGCTAATGAGTTTAAAAGCAACCCTGAATCTATAGAGTACATTCAAGTTATTATAATAAAACATAATAAATACCAAATTATTAATTAAAAATAAGCTAAACTAAAAGTATATTTTACACTAATAATAATATATTTTATTATTGCTGTTCAGGCAATACTTCATATGTGAGCTAATACTCATATGCTAATGAGGAAAGATTAACGCTAATGGAATCTATAGAAGCAAAGATGATTATTTTTATGATTAGAAAAGATTTAATAATGTTTAATATTGGTTTAGAATATTTAAAATTGAAAGGCGTTAGATAAGCCGCACAGCGCGCTCCTGAAATGCTGCTAAACTCCACACTTGTGATAAGCCGGCTGGTTTATGCTAACAACGTCAGACAAATGCTGATAAGGTCAGAGAAATGCTAATGGGGTCACTAGAAACAGCATGATGACAATTGCACTTAATGAATAAACAAAAAGCCGAGAGAGAGAAAGAGAGAGAGTGAGGTCAAAATTGTTTGTGTCTGAGTTCTGCTATAAAATATTAGCAAAGAATAAGAAAATGAGATACGTCTTGAAAAGTTGTATTTAAGTGTGTGTGTGTGTGTGTGTGTGTGTGTGTGTGTGTGTGTGTGTGTGTGTGTGTGTGCCAAAGAAAGCAGGTGCACAGAAAAAAAAAGATAAGGAGAGATAACCAAAGACAGGAAGATAAAACCCAATACTTGTTAGCATGCTAGAATGTGACGCTAATTAGCACAGGCGGCTCACTCAGTTATCCAGCCTGACAACGTTTCCTTTTGTCTTAATCAGTTTCGCCTCAAAAACTTAATCTCATTGCTCGAAGCAGCCCTACACCCTGTTCCCTACACAGGAGTATCAAGAGCACCACTGAGCATGCTAATCTAAGGAACAAGGGAAGGTCAAACCAAGCATCGTGAATTTATCAATTTGTCACTATCACACCCTCTCAGTCCATTGTGGGCGTGTACCAGATCGCATTTCCTGTTCACTACATAGGCATTATGGACACCATCATAAGTCCACTGTGGACGTGTCCCAATTCACATGTCCTATTTACTACAGAGCCTCACGGACACCAACATCAGACCATTGTGGACGTGTTCCAAATCACATGTCCTATTCACTACATATTCAGGTAACACAAACAAACAATGAATTCCTCTATTGTAGACATGTCCCGAATCACATGTCCTGTCACAGCAAATCACAAGCAGCATGGACACCATCATCAGTCCATTGTGGACGTGTCCCAAATGACATTTGCTATTTATTACACAAGCAACATGGACACCATCGTAAGACCTTTCTGAACATGTCCCAAATCACATGTTGTATTCACTACAGAGACAACATGGACATCACCATAAGTCCATTGTGGACGTGTGCAAAATGTCCTATTAACTACAGAGGCAACATGGACACCATGTCCACTGTGGACTTGCCCTGAATCATATGTTCAATTCACTACAGAGACATCATGGACACAATCATCAGCCCATTGTGGACGTGTCCCAGATTACATGTCCTATTTACTGCATAGGCAATGTGGACACCACCATCATTGTGGACCACTATAAACATATCCAAAATCACTAAAATGTCTCAATCTCTTATGGAAGTGTTCCAAATTACACATCCCGCTCAATATGTAAGGCACATGAACAAAATTACTGATGTTGAATGTTTCACCTGTGGATGTGTCCCAAATCACACATGCTACACCACACGTTTAATCACACGTTTTAATTCATTATACACTGCAGGCCACATTAATGGCAACACTCTCTGTGGAAGTGTCTCAATTTATGGGCCACATGAACACCATCAGTGTCGAACCACCATCAGTCCATTGGGGACGTGTCCCAAACCACACATATACTGTAGCTATCAACTATATTGGCCAAATAAAAACAAATCACACGTCATCAGTATAAAGAACATCATCCGTCCACTGTGGAAGTGTCCCAAATCACACAGCCTTAAAAAGAAATCCACTATACAATATACTGTAGGCTACATTAATACACTCAGATGCATCAGCTTGCTGTGGACGTGTCCCAAATGGAGAAACCTATCCACTATACGGGCCACAAAATCACATCAGAAACACCGGGCACTTATAGATCCAGTGCGCTCAGTGCGCTGTGGAAGTGTTTCAAATCAAACACACCTTGTCCTTACGGGCCACATAAACACAAAAAGTCAGCACCGTTGGGCTACTGTGGAAGTATTTCCAAATCACACACCCTGTAGGCCACAAATCCACTCACCAAGTTCACTTTATGGTCCATTTCACTGTCTCCAAATCCCAAACTGTATAGTGTTAATTCTATTGCAGGACTTTGTGGGATTTCATGAGTCCACTATGTAACTCTGAAATAGCAGACTTCCCGAAATACGATTGTGGTTTGGGACATGGCCCGGGTGAAATTATAGCGTACGCATCCCACGGTGCCTCTGTAAGTACGGGAGTGTGTAGCGCAGCAGGGGCGAAAAAGAATGGGAAAGCAAATGAGTGAACAATCAACTCAGTTCAACTACACACACACACACACACAGACACATAGATGAATGTTTTTTTTTTTAGAAGTGCTATTTCCTTTGACACTGATTGACTAGCTTACATTGACTGCGCCTGCTTTCTCTCCGCCACAGCTCCATTCTCTCTCTCCCTCACTCCCTCTCTCCCCCTCGGCTCTTCACTCATCCCATCATGCTAACACTTCCCATATCACTCAATCTTACACTCCATCTCTCACGTCAAGCAGCTAATAATATACCGAGAAGACTAATGCTAGGCTATAGCTACATGTTTGTCCGTACGGCATAGGAATCTGCACTTTCGGCACCGATAAGTCACTTATTTTCCGTCTCATGGCTTCAGACAGAAAGAACATTGAATGTAATTATTACTGTAGGTTGTGTAGCATTTATTTTGTGCAAGCGCTAATATTTCTGTCAAAGGACAAAAAAAAAAAAAAACAACAACATGCTGTCCATCTTCTGAAAAGGTTTTGGATAGATTGCATCCAAGTTAATTTACAAAGTGACAAACAGCATGAAAATTAGCATGCTTTTCAAAAAAAAGAAAAAAACTCAATACATTCAGACCAGGCGATAAATTCACGGTGCGGCTAACGGCTAGCATGCAAGCATCGCGACTCTGGGGCTTTTCAGGGGAATCAGGGTAATGCTTCATCTTGGTCTTTTTAATAAGTTTGACCTTTTGCTGCATCGGTTCGTTAGCCGTTTCTGAAATCTGAGCTGTCGGCGACGGAATGGTGCGGGCCGTGCGGAATATCAAAGAGGATCTGAGGGAAGAACGACTGAAAACGGAGTCGAGGCTTTTAACACTAACACATGCTGCACTAATGAAGAGGTGTAGAGAAGATCATGCTAGAGGGTAATAAGGCTAATAACACCTTAATATGAAGCTAATAAGATCTATATGTCGGCATGCATCGACCAACGGCGCCTAAATCTAATACGTCTATATTTATGACAGCAAAAATATTTGCATCTCTTGAAGTATTCCACATTTTATAGCATAGCATCACTGAAACATTGATTCGATAGCGTTTCCCGTATAATAATGCGGGCCACCATGCTAACAAGACCAGCTTGCCATGGCCACATGACAGTGCTGTGCATGAACACGCTAATATGTTCATGAACGATGAACAGAACGTATCAGTTTGCTGAAGAGCGTCAATGTGAACGTCATTATCGAGTAGAATGAGCAGCAAAGATATTCGCTCAAACGATTTCTAATATTGCTAATACTGACATCTCACACACTGATAGCAACTCGATGGTGCCCGTAAATCTTACGGAAGTGTCACGGAAATCCATATTTTGAGCGCGAGTGAACGAGATAGATCGTGAAAGTAAGAAAAAGCAAAAATCAATATCTATGTTGTACTATTGACATTATTGACTGTATTAGGATATTTAGTTGAATTCAGAGGTTTACATAGTCAACTAGTAACTAGTCAGTAAGGAAGTCTACTTTATGAATGGCACAAGTAATTTTTCCAACAATTTTTTTACAGATTATTTCATTTATAATTCACAATATTACAATTCCAGCGGGTCAGAAGTTTACATACACTCAGTTGACTGTGCTTTTAAACAGCTTGAAAAATTTCAGAAAATGATGTCATGGCTTTAGAAGCCTCTAACATCATTAGAGTCAAATGAAGGTCTACCTGTGGATGTATTTTTAAGCTTCCTTCAAGCACAGTGCCTCTTTGTTTGACATCAAGGGAAATCAGCCAAGACCTCAGAAAAAAAAAACCCTGTGGACCCCCACATGTCTGGTCTGGTCCTTGGGAACAATTTCCAATTGCCTGAAGGTACTACATTCATCTGTACAAACAATAATCTGTAATCACAAAACACAATGGGACCGTGCAGTTATTATACCACTCAGGAAGGAGACGTATACAAAAAGTAAAAATCAATCCTAGAAGAACAACAACAAACTTTGTGAAGACACTCCAGGAAACAGGTACAAAAGTATCTATATCCACCATAAAACGAGATAGTTATCGATGTAACCAGAAAATCTGCTCAGCAAGGCAGAAACGTCTGCCCCAAAACCAAAAAAAATATAAAGAAATAGCCAGACCACAGCTGCACATGTAGAAAATGATCTTACTTTTTGGAGAAATGTCCTCTGGTCTATTGAACCAACAAACAAAATTTGAACTATCTTGCCATATTGTTATGTCTGGTGGAAAAAGGTGTAGGCTTGCAAGCCAAAGAACAACATCCCAATCATGAAACAAGGGGGTGGCAGCATCATGTTGTGGAGGGGCTTTGCTCCAGGAGGAACTGGTGCACTTCACAAAACAGATGGCATCATGAGGAAGGAAGATCTCAAGACATAAGCCAGAAAGTTACAGCTTGGTCACAAATGAGTCTTCCAAATCAGTGGTTCCAAACCTTGGTCCTGAGGACCTTCTGCCTTGCACAATTTAGTGTTTGCTCAGCTCCCAGCATACCTGACTTGACTAACTAGCCAATTAACAACATTTACTGAAAAGCAGGAAAAAAACTTAAATGTGAACCAGTGTTAAGAAAAATGATTTCAAGTCCACAATGACCCCAAGCAGACTTGCGAATTTGTGGCAAAATGGCTTAAAGGCTTGTCCTGACCTCGATCCAATAGAAAATTTTTATATGTACACGATACTAAGTTCAGTTATATTACCATCATATAGACACTAAATTGTCCATATTAGCAAGATATAGAATCCTATCTAAATTAGCATGTCATATCCATTCATAAATTCATTTTAACGTGTTTAAGACACATCATTGTCTGTAACAGACCTGCTAGCATTCACAGAACCAAGAATAATATTATCCATATTAGCATGAAAGTTGTGCCAAGATTAGGAACATTACACACTAATAATCACGCCCTGGTGTTGTACGAAGACCACTGCGAGATTTAACGAGGATATAACTGTAATGGTCTTCCAACAATTTAAAATCTAAGCTGAATAATTGTCGTTCTGTTGCTTATCAATTTAAACACACTTTCGACAGTATAATGCCGTCTGTTACGCCGCTAAGCTTTTCGAGAAGCACGACTCATCCCAGCCTCATTGGACTCGTACATTAAGGAACTAATTTTCTCACTTCCTGCTCGCCTATGCGTTTGATTCCTTGAACCTAATGGTTTTGAGTGAATAATGCGTGAACGTAACCGAACGAGACGTCATTAAAACAGATTTCACAAATCGTAGCTCAGCGCAAAGCCGTTACTGAACACCGGGGCGGTCTGGTCTAAAGTTCTAGCCTGCGTTAGAGGAAATGACTTACTGGCTATACGGTGATGGTTTTAAAGTCTGCTTTCTATTCTATTTCTTGTACCTTTTGCAGACTATAAATAGAAAGAAAATTTGGTGAAAAGAGTTTGTCAACCATAATATGTACCACACTGGTATTACACAAAGAGCATAGTATATACAGTATTGTACTACGTTTCACACTATTTACAATATTAGCATTAATTAGCCAAATTAGCATGGGACGAAAACAGTTTTGAGTGTATTAGTGCGATCTAGACAGGATTTTGACAGTTTAAGTATAACATAGACACACTATTAACCATATTAGCATGATATAAACACACTATTGACACGTGGAATGACAGCGCCTCAATAGTGAACATATTAGAATGATATAGGCACGATTTGGAGGAAAAGTCTGCTTTTATTCTGTTTCTTTTACCCGCTGTGCATGTTGGAGATAACAAATAATAATAATAATAAGAAGAAGAAAAGGTCCGAGAGAAAATCTGTTGCTTATCAGGTATATTATGTAACATACAGTACAGACCAAAAGTTTGGACACCTTCTCATTCAAAGAGGTTGAATTTGTATTATGGCAAGAAAAAAGCAGCTAAGTAAAGAAAAACGAGTGGCATCATTACTTTAAGAAATGAAGGTCAGTCGGTCCGAAAAATTGGGAAAACTTTGAAAGTGTCCCCAAGTGCAGTCAGAAAAAACAATCAAGCGCTACAAAGAAACTGTCTGACATGCGGACCGGCCCAGGAAAGGAAGACCGAGAGTCGCCTCTGCTGCGGAGGATAAGTTCATCCGAGTCACCAGCCTCAGAAATCGCAGGTTAACAGCAGCTCAGATCAGAGAGCAGGTCAATGCCACACAGAGTTCTAGCAGCAGACACGTCTCTAGAACAACTGTTAAGAGGAGACTGTGTGAATCAGGCCTTCATGGTAGAAGATCTGCTAGGAAACCAAGCAACAAGCAGAAGAGACACGTTTGGGCTAAAGAACACAATAAAGAACACAAGAAAGAAAACTCTTTGAATGAGAAGGGGTGTCCAAACTTTTGGTTTGTACTGTATACCGATATTATATACTCGTATTATGCGCAATACCCAAAGCACATGGTACATACAGCGAGTTACGAACCTTCGAAGATGTGCGTTCACTTGTCTTTAGTCGTGGAAGTTAGATCACAGTTCCGGTGTACATTGTCATGTTGGTGCAGCGTTGCATCCCAGGATGTCCGGAAGCAGGCGTTAAAAGCAGCAGCAATGAAGATGGTACTGCTAAGAAGCGCCAAGCAAAAGTGATGGAAACAAAAGTGAAAATAATTGAGAGAATGGAGTGAGGTGAAAAGATGGCAAAAATCACTCGTTCTTTTAACTTGAATCATTCAACCACCATCTGAACGATTCTAAAGAATACTGCACTGTGATATCTTGTGTATAGCCAATTGTGTTAGTTTCCTAGTAATTAGACAATGTTTGTTGGACTTATGAACAAACTGGACTTATGAACAAGCTCTCCAAACCGAACTTATTCGTATGTAGGGGAAATCCTGTACAGTCATGTGTTATTGCTAAAAAAATGTGTCCTTGTGCATTAGGGGCATCCGTATACGCTACCAGTCAGTTGTTACTTTAAGACATAAAGGTCCGCCTTTCTGACCCTAAACTTCTCAGCGGTCGTGTAAGTCCATTATGATGTTTGGACAAAATTTAAGCAACTTAACTGTCTTGATATGAAGACTTGAGATAGATTTCAAATTTAAAGCAGGATTTCTCAGGCTGGTAAAACAACAGATGTGCGTCTGTTAAGTATGAGCACACACACACACACACACACACACACACACACACACACACACACACACACACACACACACACACAAACCAACATGGACTTGATAAAACACATTTACGTCAGAGGGCCTATGTAGATGTACGTTGATCAGGAAGTTCTTGTTAACTAAAAGCATGGAGAGGATTATAATTATGATTGTTTTCCACAAAAAAGTCTGCTGTGCACAAAATACTTCAGGTAAAATTACACAATGAAAGTAATAATTAAAACTGTTACTTCTGGAAAATGGGCTCAGACTAAGCTCAAGTGTTCCTCACATACATGCTATGACCTGTGATACCAGATCAACACGGTAGTTAAAAAAGCAGGATAAAGAGACAAATTGCCTCAAATAGATATTTTCACCAATGTTCTAAAATGGGCTTTGATCAATAAAATAAAACAACACACACACACACACATACACACACAGACACACAGTAGAACAAGCTACTCTAAAGTACATGTCTAAGTACAGTCTAGTTACGTGGAAAACCATAGAAACAGTGTTTGAGATGGCGGGGGAAAAAACTATTCAGTTACATATCAGTATTATTTTGTGTGGCAGATCATAAATCTATTTTTTTTTATTAATCTTTAATTTACATACAGTATGTTTGCATCTGATATGGTAATATGTTGCAGTTCCTCTGTAATCCTACAGGTGGCGCATGCTAAACTGTTCACACATTGGCAGGCAGCACAGCATCCTGTTTCTTTAGAATGGTAACAAAATCTGTAAACAAAAAAGCAATCAGAATATCTATAAAACCTTGATGCGTAGAAAATTGCAATACAAATTCGAATCGTCACCTCGTGGTATCGTGATAAAAATGGTATCGGGCGTCCCTGGTTATATGCTCCCTGGTGATTCTGAATCCTTACTGCTTGTACAGTTCAGAGCAACATGGTATGGTGCTAAGTGCACAAACAGACCCCTGGGTCTAATTCATCACACAAGATGTAAGTGTTTTTACACATAACAAATTACAGTTAGTTTATTATTGTGGGACATCCACAAAACTATGAACAGTCCTTCCATCACCAGGCTCTCTGCTAGATCTCATACTAATATCTCACCCTGCAACCACCTACACGCACACACAGTGTGTAGAATATTCAATATAGATATGAATATCAGCTCTAGAAAAACATAAGAGAGCAAAACATAACTGCAATTTACTCCAGAAAACTTCTGTAATGTCATCAAGAGGAAGATGGAGAGTCAGAAGCTGTTAAGCTGAGCTGTTTGCTTTTTTTTTGCAGTAGAGTGTAAAGTTACCCAACAGCAATGTCAAAAACACATGTAAGCTGTAACTGCTAATCGGGGTTAATCCACCAATTAGTGATTTCTTAATGTTATTCAGCAAAAGCAATAACACAAACTGTTTGCCAATGATTTGGTATTTTGTTTTATTTGAGTTGATAAAACTCTACAAATACCGCATGCATAACTCGAGTTATTTTAATGTGTCCTGATGATGTCATTTTCACTCCAAATAACAATAGTTATATTTTGAATATCGGAGAAATATTGTCAGCAGTTCACACAAAAAGAAACAAAACTAATAAAGTGATTATGCTGAAGTCGTCTCTTGGTTTTTCCAGAGCTGTATAATAAAACATAACTTTTGTCCTGAGAACTCGAAAAGCACTGACACTGTGGCCTCCGTCCGTAAATGCTAAATCACGGTCTCTCTCTCTCTCTCTCTCTTACCAACAAGCCTCTGGATAAGGTGATGCTAATGAAAGGATGTGATGCAATAATAATAATAATAATAAAAAACACACACAAGATATATCCAGTAGTGATGCCTTTTATTTGTAAATATGTGGTTTTGTATCATTCGATTACATCATACATTACATTACGTTTTCATTCATTTCATAAGCAAATGAAAGTAAAATGTCTGGTTAGGTGATGCAGTGTAATAAAGCAATAACGAGAGCTTTTTTTCCCCCCAGCACACCTTTCCTTTACAATGATACGAGCTTCTTCTCCTAAATCCTTTTCGGTCTCCCTTCATCATTTACGCAGCAGGCACCACAAATTCAGCCTACAAGATTTTCTAAAACTGGATCCGCTTCAGAAACCCGATCTCTCTCTCTCTCTCCATACATCCATCGCTCTTTGGCCCCCGAACACGTTTCCGTCTCCTAGCTCTTGTCTTTCATTTGCAAAATCCAGTCTGTAACATTATACATTTACCCTTTTCTCTCTCTCTTTCTCTCTCTCTCTCTCTCTCACACACACACACACACACACACACACAGTGTTACTTGCTGGCAAACTGCAGTGCATTTTCCAGCCTCTTCCATAAATATAGGGCATGCACCGCAAGCTGCCTTGGAGGACTGAATCAGCAAGCGATGGACGGGATGTGGTCCCTGCGTGTGTGTGTGTGTGTGTGTGTGTGTGTGTGTGTGTGGCTTAATGACGATGTAGTACAGAACACCTACAAATTATGTACCCCTGATTTGTTTATCTTGCCGATTGCCTTGCCTGGCTAATACAAGAAAATGACATCATTAGAAGCTCATGACACGACAGGAAGCAGTAATCTGGTTAATGGACGAACTGCTACAGCAGCCGTTCAGCAACCGGTGCTGCGTTTAGCTTAGCACCACTGAACAGCTATTATCAAGTCAGTAGTCACGATGGTATCCCCGGCTTCCTTGTTATTTCACTTAAGTGCTGTTTGTTTAGGATCTGGTACAGCTGACACCATCGGATTTACAAAGGGTCAAAGCGGGACTTCTGGGAATGCACAGAATAACAGAACGCAGTTATGAGATTAAAAACCTTTTCTCTTTACATAACTGCTACACGTACTATATACACACTACTGCACACACTACTGCCAGAGTGGCGCAGTGGTAAAAGCGCTCGCCCTATCATCCGGAGATCGCGAGTTCGATTCCCGGGTGATGCTGTAACCTCTCGCAGCCGGAGGTCTAGAGAGAGCTGATTGGCCGAGCTCTCTCAGAGGGGAGGGATGAGAGGTACTTAGTGCTCCCACATTAATCACGGCTATACAGCCAATCAGCGAGCGAAAAGAGCGGATAGCGCCGTCCTCCGAGTGTGTTATTCCGCCACCCAATGGTGCGTGAGCGAGCGGTTTGAAAAGTCAGTCACGTCATGTGGTTCGGAGGAAACACGTGATAGTCTTCAGCCCTCCCGGCTGAGTGGTAGTAGGAGCCTTAATGTGGGAGCCCCCTAGTGACAGGAGGTGAATTGGACACGACTAAATGGTCATTGGTCTCTAAATGTTTAAATGTGTAAATGTTCCTCTAACAGTAATCCAGCTCGAACAAACTGCACATTGAATAAAAAAGGTAATTAAAAAACAACAACAATGACAGTCAGTTGTTATTTTAGGACATGAAGGTCAGCTGTTCTGGAAAAGTTCTTACAAGAACAGTATTGCGTTTGTAAACCCCATCGAGCTCCATGATGAAACTGTCCCTCATGAAGACCTTCCCAGGAAAGCGAGACCAAAACTTACTGCTGCAGAGGAGAAGCTCACCAGCCTCAGAAATCACCAATTAACAACCAGCTCCAATCCACAAATTAGACATAAGACAGACAACACAAGTAGAATATCAAAACCGTTAGCAATAAGAATCATAAATTATATTACATATGATATTGGTTATCGATACTACACACAATATTGCTAAATAATATGCATTTCATATGACGCTAAGCAATTTTCTGATCAAATCGTGCAGCACTACTGTATGTGTACTCGTTTTCTTACTTTATATTTTGTTTTAAACGAATTTCCATTTCAGGAAATTTTAAAACGCGTCATTACTCTAAAGAAAACCCCACCTTTCCAATAGGATATGACAGAACGACACTTCTATAAAAAATAAATTGTATTTATCAATTCATCACGATGAGATTGAAACTGAAAGCATGTCAGGAAAAAAAGGCTTTGCTCTGAGCCCGAAGAGAAAGAAAGCAAAATAATCAGTATTTAAAAAAAAAAAAAAAAAAATCCTACAACAGTGAGGTAGCTGCCGATCAGATATCTTAACTGAACCTGACACCGTAACGACACTACAGAGGATTTGTAGTAAGGAAACCCAATCTGAACACAATCACGCGTTATAGTTCTGAAATATTAAATGCTATTGATCTGGTCTTGTCTGCCATTTTGAATGGGATGCCCTGTGGGTAAACCTGCGCTCTTCCCCACGCTGCAGTCTGCAGTGATATCGACTCGAGCCGAGGGTGTAATGGCACGGGCTGCGGCGGGTGAAAGATGATCGGGGCATGTTTAAATCAGGACTGGAGCGCTGCCTTTTATACCCAGACCTTATTAGCAATTAGCAACACTGGGCAACAGGTGTCTCTCTCGCTCTCATCCCATCTGTTCTGCGCCGTGCGCTAAACAAGCAGCCGTCTATCATCCTGCCTCGTGTCTCGTGCCTCATTGTATTTTCGCCGCATGCACTTCCTCTGATGTTCCGTAACAACGAATCTCCCAGTGCAATTTAGCAGTACACCATCAGCTTCTCTGTAGGTACTTGGACTGGAATAACTGGGAAACCATCAATGCCACCAGATAAATTTCCACAATCAGGTGTGCAGCCTTTAACGTTGTCAGCGGAAATGAACAAATTAGTCAAATAAATGTTTTTCTGCTAACTGCGAGAACATTTAACCCCAAATTTACTGTAGAAACATACAGCAGCAAATTTACAAAACGACAAGCGTTAGTAAGGAAAAGAGTACACGAAGGAAATGAATATTTACTCATCATTTAGATTTCTGCACACGACAATGTGCCCTCAGTTCTCAGCTCATATCAGCGGATAGGTTTGCTCTTTTTAGCGGATTACTGCTTTTTATTATCGCTACGGTTTCTGAACATATGAGACAAACTGTTTTTAAACTTCCTACATTGAGAATAAACATAAATAAACAATTATCTGTCAAATCATGCTTGAAGGTTGAGTTTTCATAGTCTGCTTGCCTTTTTTTTTTTCCCCGATTTTCTCCCTAATTTAGTCGTGTCCAATTCCTCCCCGTCACTAGGGGGCTCCCACATTAAGGCTACTACTACCACTCAGCCGGCAGGGCCGAAGACTATCACGTGTTTCCTCCGAACCACGTGACGCCAGGCGACCGCATCTTTTCAAACTGCTCGCTCGCGCACCGTTGGGGGCGGAGTAACACACTCGGAGGACGGCGCTATCCGCTCCTTCCGTTGCGTGAGCTCACAGACGCCCCTGACTGGCTGTAGAGCCGTGATTAATGTGGGACCACTAAGTACCTCTCATCCCTCCCCTCTGAGAGAGCTCGGCCAATCAGCTCTCTCTAGGCCTCCGGCTGCGAGAGATTACAGCACCCCCCCGGATTCGAACTGGCGATCTCCGTGCTTGCCTTTTTTTTTTTGGAGTAAGCCATGCAGTGTCGCGCGTTACATGAGGATTTGGGCGCTATATAGGTTGTTTCTGCGTCTTCCACGCACTCTGTGTATTTACGGTTAATTATCGCATTGATTGGCTCTGTTGAGTGACGCGTGTAGCCATGCCCAGCTCAAGGGAAAAAGCTATATCCGTCCAAAAAAGTGCTGGCTTCTGTGACGTAATCTGGCACAAAACTGCTAAGAACGTAATTTATGCTTAACATTTTGATTTGATTTATGGTGCAGATTTAACTTCAGGCAAATAACAAAGGACTGGCAAAGTTTCATTAAATTCTTTCCAGCCAGTTTTACGTGATGCTGTGACGAAATCAGCTGGACAGACATACAGAACAGACATGCAGGAAGAAATTTTTCTGAATTTTCGGGTCGTCCAACGTATGAACCGTAAACAGGCACGCTTGTGGTCAGCTGACCACCTGGATGTACTGAATGTTATTACAGATTTTTTTTAACTCATCATATTGCAGCTAATAATTATTGCTAATAAAATTGTACAAGAATTATATGATATTTAAATATAAAAGCAACATTTTAAATATAAAGAGAAAAATATT
>JAAGKR010007212.1:0-7500 GCA_011419295.1 Clarias macrocephalus | reverse complement strand
TCAGTTTTCATTCAGAAAATAGAGTCACATTTTTTTTTATTAATTATATAAACTTGCAAATGTTAAAAGGTCTAAGATTTGGAGTTGAATATTGCCAAGAATAAAAGATTAAGACAAGTTACACAGAATCTCAATGATTATTAGATACAGTGGAACCTCGCTTCACGAACACCCCCCGAGTACAAACAAATCGGTTCACAACCAAAAGATTTCTCTGTTCACAACCTTACCGTTGGAACACGACCCAGAAACCGCCATCCCAAGCTGGCGCTATCAGCTGAACAAAGGCATAAGCGCGTCACTCAGCATCAGGTTTTCTGAGTCTGCAGTCTAAGATGGCGCACATGAGAAAACAATTTTGTGTAAAGCGAAGTGAAGTCAAGTGGCCCCCAAGCCTTCGCTGAGAAGTAACATCCGAACAAAACTGTGCTGATCAGACTGCTACAGCTTCTAAACGATAACGCTGTGTTTTACTGCAGCACACAATATTATATTTAGTGCTGTAATATTTTTCATACTCTGTGTTATATTTTATGATGTAAACAAAATAAACCAAAAGTTAAATATAGCTCATAGTAATCGGGAATAGTAATTAATTTTATTTATATGAAAACTGAATCATTCTACAACCAAATCAGTGACACGAACAGAACGCAGGAGCGAATTACGTTTGTGACCCGAGGTTTCACTCTACTTTTAATATTTCCTACTACCTACTTCAAAAGCCTACCTAGTATTCAGAGCTGCATTTTAAAAATGAACTGCAAATTTCTTACACAGTCATGTTATATAGTCGTATTTTACTTTTTATTTACTTACCTACTTACTTACTCGTTAACAAAGTAATTTTCAAATATTAGATGTTTTTCACTGCTGTACATGTTCTAATCACATTGTTAACGATCTACAGTGAATATTGTAAGCTTGTATTCATCTCACACTTAACACTTAAAGTTAAAAGCTACGAAGTTTTCTGGAATTCGTTTGAATTTTGTGGCATTTCATTTTCGTCAATGTTGTAATGTTAATGCTGCACATCTTAGTCACCACTTCTGGTTTTTTTTTTTTTTTTTTTGTCATGTGACTCATGCAATATGTACAGTAAGCATCAAGATTTTCCAGGTCAGTCATCACGGTATATGGTCATACCGATACATCGTCCTGGTCCTAATTAAAATCTACTCAGTGTTTTTTAATTTGCAGCGTTTGTGCTTCGTCAAGCCCGAGAAGGTTTGGAACCGCTTGTCTACACACACACAGGTATGCAAATCATGATGTGAGCGGTGCATAAAGTGCATTGTATTATGTTTTGTGTGTGTGTGTGTCTAAGAGTATGTAGGTGGGTGAATGAATGAGAGAGAGAGAGAGAGAGAGAGAGAGAGAGAGAGAGAGAGATCATGCTTCTATTGTGATTTAACATCAGCACTGAGACCTGGAATTGCTTTCTTTAGTGTTGACAAATTGTGACACTTACTCGCTGATGTAGTGACAAAGTGAAGGGTGAATTGGTTTTACACTCCACACACACACACACACACACACACACACACACACACACAAAGGGAGTCATAGTCTCTGTATCTCGAAATGCCACACACACTACTTGCCTTACAATATATGAATATATGTATATGTCTACACACACACACACACACACACACACACACACACACACACACACACACAATTCTGTGCCCAAATGAATCAGCAGTGAGAAGCACAAACTATTTTTTTCCATTGAAACTCAATGCAATTCAATGACAAGTTTCACATTTTGTTAAATAATGGAGAAGATTTCTGATTAACAAAAAACAACATCAAGGCTGTCTGAGATGTTACAAAAAAAAAAAGTATTTTCTTCAGGCCAACTGTAAGAAAACATTCATTGTGTTTCCCAGGCAATCGCATAGGGGAAAACATTGCTTTAAAACTGGATGAAGACCACAGACAGCTTATTTTACAAGGTCGAACCATAGGCTTCATTTTGTAATTGGCAAGTTCATGTAAAATTTTTGCTTAGTCTGTAAGGTAAGGGGGCATAGGTGGCTCAGTGGTAGGTTTCTCATCTGCCATGCAAAAGGGTTTGATCCCCAGCCATTGGATGCAGTGCCGGTCCCAAGCACAGATAAAATGTGAGGGTTGTACCGGCGTAAAACCTGTGCCACACTGTGTGGAGGTCAGATGGTCACGATTTAGTATCAATATTAGTTTGGCAGAAGTTTAATAAATATAGCAAACTCAGAGTCACTGGTAGCAACTTGCAAACATGGGGAAAAAACGTTTTGAGTTTTGTTACATACACAACCTTATCAATTACTGAGTTTTTGAAGATGATGAGAAACACCAAATGTTTAGTTTACAGCATCATCAGCACCTCCACCACAGTTGTAATTGATGACAGCGCCTTGTTACAGAAGTCCATGACTGCTGGGGAAACTGCAACATCAGCAACAGACTGGAAGTGTCCTTTTTTTTTTTTTTTGGCTTTAACATTATGCAAAAGTCCATTTAGCTTGTTTGGTTCGCTCACAGCAGCCAAATTCTTTTTTCCAAAAAGTGATGTGATTGGCTTTTTAAAATCCGTCACATTTTTGCAAAAAGAAAAAACAGAGTATGTTTAATGCTTTTTATTTTTAGATATTTTTTTTAGAATGACTGGTGATTTTCAAATGAAACATTTTGTAAAAAACAACCTTGTGTGCCTGAGGTAAATAGTTTTTAAGAAAAATATGACATGCTTTGCAGGTAAACCATTCAAACACTAATACATTGCTATTATTATCATCAGTTGTAATAGTAGTAGTAGTGAGCAGTTGTGGCTCCGGGTTGCTGATCAGAGGGTTGGGGGCTTAAACCCTGCCACCTCTGGGTCGCCACTGTTGGATCCTCGGGCAAGAATGCAAGCGGGCTGATCCCAAGCCCTCTTAGAAAACCGGAGGGTTGTGACAAAAAGGCCATCAAAACCTGTGCTAGAACTTTCGGCTCAAATGATCCGATGTGGTGACTAGGATAAAAGCCACAAAGCCCAAAGGAAAACGTAGCGGTGTGGTATAAGAGAATTTAATTGTACTTGAATAAAATATTCCTAGTAATTGAAAAGTGTTGTTCATTCTGTTTCCTATTGAGACACTGCCTTAAAGGATGTGCGGGCATTGAGAATGCAGCGGGGATGTGCAAGAAAATAGTGTGCCACTTCTCCCACGTCTGGAAAAAAAAAGGATAACCTTGAAAGATTTCTAAAAAGAACTCGACCTTCCAAAACACACACTCACGTCTCACTGCCCACCACGATGAGGCTCATAAAATGATACTAAGAGTCCAGAAACAACTGCAGACTTTGTCACAAGGATTTAAAAAAAAAAAAAAAAAAAACGCGTCCCTTTATGAGACGATATAGATGTCCTTGAATCTGTAAGGCACTTGGCCAGTTACTGTACAGGAATCCAGTGATGCCAATGTCTTGTTATATTTATATCAGTATATCCTACCTGCAGCTAGTTTTTCATTTTTTTAAACACTTGTACACTGGCGGCTGAAGACGACCACACTCGGTTGATAAAGTCCATTAAAGCAAATTGTCTAAACTTACTTAATTACAAATTCTGAAAGACTGCATTATGTATAGTATATGACAGGGGTTCGAGTCAAACTGGGACTTTTTGAATGTGCAGAATATTAGTTATGCTAATGCACTTTTCCCAGTGTTTCACTAGTGCTTGGACATCATCAAGGTAGAAAGTTTTCTCAGCAAGCTGGAGCTGTTATCGGCCTGTCTAGCCTTCAGTGTCAAAATGTTCCTTTAATTTATGGCAGATTAGCAATCATCAGTCAGAGGCATAGTGCTCGCTCGCTCTCTCTCTCTCTCGCTATCCAATATGTGCTCTCCTTCCAGAAATGCACCTTTGTGGATGATTGTGTGTACAGTTCCCACAGATAGATTTTCAAGGAGCAGTCCTGTGTCCTGTGCCAAAAAACAAGTTTTACCACCTTACCATCACCTTATGGTCATGTAATTGTTTTCACTGTATATGTATTAAATTATATCTTAATGTAATCCCGCTATAATCAGTAATCTGTTGTTTATCATGTTTTAAGGAAACCGTAAGCTGCCTGGATCACCGACCATGGGGACACAAAACACTGAGTCAGAAAATCCACCCCCTTCGAAGTCCAGGAGGAGGAGGAGGAGGAGGAGATGCCAGCAGTGTTTCTCTAGGATCGCGCTGACTCGACTACAGACTCCCTCTCATTTCAATATATAAAGGGAGTAATTTTGGAGTGCAAATTTGGAATGTTACAAGAAATGTGAGCTACAAAAAGGTTCCCATTAAGAGATATTTGATCCTGTTACAATAAAAATTGTTTCTAAATTAAGAAGTGATTGAAGTGTAGACTTTCAGCTTTAATTCCAAGGCTTTAACAGAAATATCAGTTAATCACACTAACCACTTAGGAATTACAGCCATTTTTTCCTTCATTTTCACAGGCTCAAAAGTAACTGAAGAAATTACCAACCGTAAATACACTGCCTGGCCTCCTGTCCCCCCCAAAATAAAGATTAAATTCAGGCACCTTTGATTACAGCTCACACTGTGGTGTCCAGTTCATGTGTGAAAACGATTCCTCACGCATCCAGAACCAGAACCACACTTTCACACTCTGAGTTCTGGCATAAACGTTGTATCATCAGGGAAGAAAACCTCCATAGATGTGATGACCTGGTGATTCAGTACATTCAGGTGGTCAGCTGACTTCATTTTATTGCCACATGACGTTGCTGAGTCTCGACCTGAGCCACTGAACCAACCCCAGATCATAACCCCGTCTCCAGAGGCTTGTACAGTGGACACTATGCGTGATGGGTCCACGCCCTGACACGCCCATCACTCTGGAATAGGCTCAATCTGGACTCATCAGGTCACATGACCTTTTCCCATCACTCCAAAGTCTAACAAACTGAAGCCTTAACAGCTGTTTAGTCCCAAACCTGTGAGTTCTCATCACATTCTGTGTATATGGAAATGCATTTACTTCTTACTCTTAAATGCAGCTCTGATTTTTTTTACTCTTGATTTTTTACCATGCCTTTGACCAACTGTTTGTCCTGATCACATTTTTACCACAAAGTTGTCTTCAAATCCCCTTAGTTGTTTGCTTTGCTTGATGAATCCGTAATTTGACTTTTTTTTTGGCCAGGCAGTGTAGAATAATTATTTTTTAACATGTACATTTGGAGATTCCAACTTGAGGTGCTTTACTGCAGTCGCCTTCAATTGCTGTTCTTTTGTTGTCTTTATGTCTTCGGTTTTGTCCTCAGTAAGTGAAACAACGCTCGGCTGGGTTGAGGTCAGGTGACAGACTCAGCCCTATAGGAACATCCAATTTCTTTACCTTATGTTGCTTTTGATGTACATTCTGGATTGTTATTCAAGACCTATCCAAGTAATAAATTAGCCCACTGTGAAACGAATAAAGGTATATCTTATCGTATCTTATCTGTCCTATCGGTTTTGCAGCATTTGACTGAATTCACCTCAGAATTCACCCTGCTAATTCTTTCAGCAGTCACATCATCAATAAACACCTGACCTGATTCCAGTGGCAGACGTTCTGTACATGCCAATCCTATATCACTGCCTGAACCATATCTGCTTTGCAACATGAGCCCTTCCTTTTTTCTTCTCTTTCTGATAAAAGTTCGGCTTGGTTTCATCTGTTTTTCATTCAAAACCTTATTCCAGGATTTTTAGATTTAGTTTTCTACAAAAATCCAATCTGGCCTCCCTGACACTGAATGTTCCTAGTGGTTTACATCTTGAACTAAACCCTCTGTATTGACATTCGTGAAGGCATCTCTTGATTGTACACTCTAATGTTGACGCTCCCACCTCCTCCAGAGTGTTCTCGACTTGGCTGGATGTTGTAAAGGAGTTTTTCTTTACCAAGAAAAGTCTTCCTCAATCATCCACTTTAATTGTCTTCTGTGGTCTTCCAGGCCTTTTGGTGTTGCTGAGTTCGCTTGTGCATTTCTCCTCTCTCTCTCTCTCTCTCTCTCTCCCTCTGTAAGTAGGTCTGGTTTGTTTTTTCAGCCTAATGATGGCCTCCTTCACTTGCATCAGCACCTCTTTGGATTGCAGACTGAGAGTTGCCATGAACAGCAAGAAAATGCAAATTCGACACTTGGAATTAACTCCAGATTTTCCATCTCCTTAATTTGTCATGAAGTAACTAAGCAACAGTCACAGCTGTCGTTAAAACCGCTCATCAACCAGCTGTCCGATTACTTTTGAGCCTGTAAAAATGAAGGGATGAAGGTGAAGCAAAAATGTTGAAAACACCTTGAATTTAATCTGATAGGTACTACCTTTTCTAATCGGGACTAAAACAAACCCGAACGGGCCACACCCACAAGTGACACGCCCACTAATGACAAAAGTAATTCTCTGGTTAATACAAGTTCACTCTTTTGACTAAATGCTTTATTTAAAAATGTTAGCGACACACACACACACACACACACAAACAAAGAATTTCAATAAATACATAGAGAAAGAAAAATGGTGAGACAGACAGAAGGTGAGACAGGAGGGTGAGACGAGACAGTGAGACAAGAGAGTGAGACAGATTAAGCGGTCTAAAGGGGCTCTTGAGTTGACACAGCATTGAAGTGCATTCCAGCTCAGACAGAACAAAAGCACACACACACACACACACACACACACACAAACAATGGCACAAACTCTAGGGGGACGCAACCGTCGCATCAGCACCTCCCTCCCCCAACACACACACTTTTAAAAACTTTCTCTCTCTCACTCTCTCTCTCACACACATATACACACACAATATCTTTTTGCTATGAGGTACCAAGAGAGCTCTGGCATTTGGCACAGACAGATGCTGAAAATACACACACACGCACACACACACATTGATACACACACACATTAATACACACACGCTGAGTAGTTCTCACTGAGTAGCTATGGGGGAGGGATTTCTTAACGGAAGCCGCATCTTTGAAAAATCTCTCTCTCTCTCTCTCTCTCTCTCTCTCACACACACACACCACACACACACCACACACACACATGTGTGCATTAAACATAAAGAACATACAGAAGTGAACAGGTGGCAGTATCATATAACTTTAATGGACAGCTGTTTGGAGGCCTGACAACTGTGTGTGTGTGTGTGTGTGTGTGTGTGTGTGAGTGTGTGAGACCACCGTTTTCCAGAGACAAAACATCTCTCGTCCATATATATTCTCTCTCCCTCTCAGTACCCCTCATATCAGTGCATTATGGAGGCTCTGAGTCCTTCTGAAGAACTAGTGACCAGAACCCTTCTGAGACACACACACACACACACACACACACACATTTATATATTTGGTTAAAACTTTTGGTTGCCACACTATTGTGTGTGTGTGTGTGTGTGTGTGTGTGTGTGTGTGTGTGTGTGTTTAGGGGGGGGGAGTGGGGGGGGGGGGGGTTTATA
>JAAGKR010007211.1:23410-38163 GCA_011419295.1 Clarias macrocephalus | reverse complement strand
AATTCCAAAAAAAAAAAAAAAAAAAACTCCAACACATTAGCATTTGAACCTGTCATAAGGTATTTCAGTGATGTTCGTTCTGAATTCCAAACAAGCTTAGATGAGGTTGAGAAGGGTTAATTGCTTTGAATATTTAATGAATGCCCTGTTTTGCCCTCTGCACGTCACAGGATGTACCCACTAAATTGGTAGCAAAAGCAGTGCCTCTGCCCATGACAGTGAGAGGCCACTGGTTTCTGAGCCCACGCACAGAGTACACGGTAGCCGTCCAAACAGCCTCTAAACAGAGTGACAGAGACTACGCCGTCTCCGAGTGGAGTGAGATTGTGGAGTTCTGCACAGCCGGTGAGAGCAAAACATTCATATACTAGCATAAGCACATTATTTCCTTACATTATAACATCCTGTCTATATAGTCAATTATCAGAAATACTGTACATATCCGCAATTCATCAGAACTAGTTCAGTTTTAAGTAGCACAACTGTATCTTGCTAAAAAAAAACAGTCATTCACAGTCTTTTACAGTCAAAAGGTTACATGCAACTGATCTTAGGTTTTCCTTTATTGTCACTATTGTGGCAATTTTTGGAACATTTAAGGAAAAATTAACACTAACAAATAACACATATGGAATAAGGCAGTGACTAAGAAATGTTTTTTTTTTGGTTAGTTTTTTTTTTTTTTTCTTTTTCAGAAGGGTATCTTTTTAATCAGGTTCATGAGGGGGCTAAAACTTTTTAAATTCTCATATTGGCTGAGCACTTGTTCTTGTTTGCCAAAGCTAATTAACTTAGCATTTTCTTTTTTTTGGAAATATGTTGACACTTTTATCGTAGAGCAACATCTCAACCGTTTGGACGAGGACTATATTGTTAAAATGCAAAATGCATATGCATGATTCTTCAGAGGAGATAGACTTCAATTCTTTAACATTTTAGTTTAAAATAGCATACCTGTAGCCTGAAAGCCTTTCTTTTATTGCCTCTTTACCTGCATACATTAGGGCATGTTTAATGTGAATTAGATGGAGATCACCATCCAAATATGTAAACGCATCGAATCATAGATTTCCTTTAGTGTTACTATTTTCTACCATTAATGAATATTAATGAATACATTAACAGCAGCAAACAGGACATATGGATTAACCATATGAGACCAAAAAAGGAGTTAAATATTTATTTATTTATTTATTTATTTATTTATTTATTTATTTAAGGGATGCTGCTGAAGCTTTTCACACTCATTGGCATGTTTTGAATCGGCTTCAATAGGGGGCTAAAACATTTAAAATTCTCACACTGTCTGAACACTTGTTGGCAGCTTGTACTTGTTTGCCGAAACAAATTAACTTGTGCTCATTTTGCACAATGAGAGCCAATGTGTGTTGCCAGTCAGTATGTCTCCTGAATGTAATCACTGTAATATCCGTAATAATGTGCCTTTTTTATTTATTTATTTATTTATTCATTTAAATCATTATAGATGTCTATGCAAGGACTTAAATGTTCATGTAGCAAAAACATCCGTAATATTTATTCACTTCTATTAAAGTTTAAACGGGGATGTTTTTTTTTTCCTTAGAGGCATTTAAGCATGAAATGACCTTAAATGGCAATAATTTATAAACCTAGTTATCTCTTAGTTATAGAAGAATAATTTGACAGTGTTTATCCGTGGTGTCTGTTGCTATGGTTTCATCTCATTACTGAGAATCATTTTGACTTCTTTCCTTTTTTTTCCCTTTTACTCCCAGATTACTCCACGGTCCATCTCACACAGCTGCTGGAGAAAGCCGAGGCTATCGCAGGCAGAATGTTGCCATTCTCTGTGTTCTATCGTAACCAGAACAAAGAGTACTTTGACCATGCAAGGCATGTAGATCTGCTGTTTTTTTTTTTTTTTTTTACCAAAATCCTTCTACTTTTTACTACTTTTATTGAGTTGTAAAAGTTTGGACGATAAAGAGAAAAGAGAAAAGATTTTTCCCAATCCAGATGTACTAATTTAGTCTTAACTAAATTCTCTGTGAACTTGAATGAGAAGCTTTCTACATAAAAGTGCCCCCTATCTGTATCTGTTTATGTAATTTTAGTCCACTTTGATCTCTCGTTCCAAATTAAGTACTAGTATGCGTATTGGTCACATACTAATAATAACACTAATGCACTGTAAATAAGCACAGGCGGTGTTATGACTGAAAGTGATTGATTGTGTCACAAGTTTCATATATTCTTTAATCCTTTACCATTCCGCTCAACTCCTTAGGCAACTTTTTGCATCGCTATATCATAATGAAAAAATGTGTTGAACTTAACCTAATCGCTTCTCGGCATGCAATGGGATATAATATACAATAAAATGAATCTAATGGCCAAAAAACATTTGTGCTCTTGCACACACCAATACACAAAAAAATTGTTTAGATGACTTTTTCAGATATTTTAGTTTGTTTTTGCCTTGACACTTTTACCATAAAGCAACATCTCAACTGTTTTTATGATTCCTATACTGGGGTCATCCAGACTGTTAAAATGTCGCTTTATGGTGAAAATGTAAAACAATTACATAATTTAGTATTTTTCCCTGATTTTCTCCCTAATTTAGTCGTGTCCAATTCCTCCCCGTCACTAGGGGGCTCCCTCATTAAGACTACTACTACCACTCAGCCGGGAGGGCCGAAGACTATCATGTGCTTCCTCCGAACCATTTGACGCCATCCGACCGCATCTTTTCGAACTGCTCGCTCACGCACCATTGCTCGCTGGCTCACAGCGCTATCCGCTCCTTCCGCTTACGTGAGCTCACAGACGCCCCTGATTGGCTGTAGAGCCGTTATTAATGTGGGAGCACTAAGTACCTCCCATCCCACCCCTCTGAGTGAGCTCGGCCAATCAGATCTCTCTAGAGAAAAACAGCCAGTGGATTTTTTTTTCCTTTACATTTTTTTGTTAGTAAAGATGTCAAAGGGTTAAATAAGTCTCACCATCAATAAAATCAATTTATGACATACAGTACCAAGAGTGCACAAGCTCCACCCAAAGTTTTTCTCTAAAAGCCCACTTTTCACAGTGTCATCAATACCATACGTGTAAAAACATGTGCAGGGCAACTTGAAGGTGAATGACTTTTGATTTGTTGATGCGCCCTCGTTCTTTTATGCTTGCGAAGACTATAAAATGATCAACGGTGTGAAATGGTTGGGTTCTGCAGACGAAGTTAATGGAGCCACCAAAAACGCCCTATTTAAATCTGCCAAGAGAGGAAAGTAGAGAAGAAAAGAGATGTGAGAAGCACCTTGGAATCTAATTAGCTCCATTTACCTTCCACAAAAGAGTCCCACAGGGCCCTGTTAGTAGCACTTGGCTCAGACAGACTTTATGGAGAGGTTTTAGCTGTTTACATCGGCTGCATTTCAAGCTCTTTTCCTCTCTTTCTCAGCATCTCTGTTATATCTCTCAATCATAGGTTAAAGTCTTGCTCTCTGATCATTCTCCCCGATACGATCAAATAGTTCTACTAGTAGCTTAACACTGAAGTATGCGATCCTGTTTAAACACATTGCATTACGTCACATGTTTGGGCCTCTCGCAATTAGATGTTTGAGTTGTAATTGACGGATGATTGAAGTGCAGCTGTTTGGGTCTTTCTTGGGTTTTCTATAATTAATGAGTAAAGTCTAATACGTTAATATGCAACATGGAGAATTGCTGTGATTATATATTTACATATAAATGCACTCTCGTTGCAGTGAGGCACAGGAAAACAAGATGCTGCCGTCGGTGAAGGACAATAGCGGCAGCCACGGCTCGCCCATTAGCGGCAAGCTGGAAGGCATCTTCTTCAGCTGTAACACCGAGTTCAACACGGGTGCCCCACCGCAGGACTCACCGTACGGCCGTTTCCGCTTCCAGGTTGCAGCCGAGGCTCTCTTCAACCACGATACCAACCTGTACTTCGGCGATTTCTACTGCATGTACACGGCATACCATTACGTCATCCTGGTTCTGGCACCACGCGGCTCGCCAGGCGATGAATTCTGCAAGCAGAGGCTCCCCTTGCTGGATAGCGGCAACAACCGGTTTCTGACATGTGCTGCGGATGAAGAGGGTCACCTTTCTTTCCACCATGCACAGGACATCATCCTAGAGGTGATTTATACAGACCCAGTGGACTTGAGTCTGGGTTCTGTGGCTGAGATCAGTGGGCACCAGCTCATGAGCCTGTCTACCATCAACGCCAAGAAGGACCCCAGCTGCAAGACCTGTAACATCAGCGTTGGCCGCTAAATCCCTGTTCAAACACCCCCTGGTGTTCAGTTCTGTTCTCCTGTTTTCTTTCCTTGAGCTCTTGTCTTTAACTCTCCTTTAATAACCCTTTAGGAGACTCAAGGCTCCTCAACAGCATGTGTCTCTCAGCTTTTTACCAAACACTCATCTGTTATTGAGTTAGACTATACTGTAGTCCTATTTTTCTATCTATGTCCAGATGCATCATTAGGATTACCCTTGTGTCTGTCAAAAAAGTGACATTTGCTCCTTTAATCCTTATCAGCTGTGAAACTTTAAACCATGTTTTAGAGTAACAATGTTATATTTTGCCAAAGGAAACAACATAAAGTAGCATCCTGATCGAGCTGATAATGTAGCTGAATATACTGTATAACAAAGTTATATACTCGTGCATTACTATCACACAGTATTCGGATCATTCCAGAGATCGTAGCAGACATCCCTGCAGCATGATTCTGAAATCGGAATTGGAAACCGATGACATCAGCACTTCTTTGATAGCTGTTCTGCAGTGTTTCATGTTATTTATTCAAATCGTAAAACCTATTATACTGTGTTTGACACATAATAAACATGCCAAGTAGTAGAAATAGAAAAATATTTATTTTTAAACCAGTTTATAGAAAACAGATGGAACTAGAAGAAGTGCACAATACTGAGGACTTTGGGACAGGAAATGGATGCACACTAGAGCGGAAAGAATTTCTCAAAACTCAAATTTGCACAAAATCTACTGCATAAACCAATGCGAAATTAACATGCACTAAAAGATATCATTCAAACAGCGAAATAGTCATCGGGGCTGTGTACGTCGAATTCGGTCTGAAACACGGCAAACATGACACCGAACAAACCACACTTGATTGTAGAAGAGCTCAGCAATGCGAAGTCGGCTGGCATGCAGGACACAAAACACGACTGTAATAAGTTGTCGCGGTCGAAATGGCGAAACAATGTCGGTTAGATCCGTTATCGATCGTTGAAGGGCAATTCAAAGCTCTTTTTTTTCTTTACTTCTTTTGAGTGTCTTACACTTTCAGACCATAAAAAAGGACCATTGTGCTTCATAGTATAGCATAGTTACATTTTTAATATATAGAGTACTGTGCAAAAGTCTTGAGCCCCCTTATTTCATTATATTTTGCTTCCAAAGATCCACCCAGATATTCATGTATTTTTAATGTAGTCTTGAGGAATAGTTTTCCAGGCTTCCTGAAGGACACTTTTAGTCCAGTCCCTGTACCTGAACAGTTTCAGAGGAATGTTTTTTGTTTGTTAGGCCACACAGTGACCTAAGAATCACTCAAGCATAAAAAAATGATAAAAAATCTAACTTAAGGCATGAGGCAGGAAGAAACAGGTGCTGATGATGACAGATGATCAGGCTGGTGATTGAAATACTAAATGCTGGGTTGAAACAGATGAGAGGGGAAATGAGGCGGCTGCTGTTACATTTTTTTTTTCTATGATTAGGCACTTTTTCACACATGTTCCTATTTCTTTAAAAGAATCTACATTATTTAATATGAAGAAATGAGGCATGGCTCAGGACGTTTGCACAGTATCCTTAAAAAAAATCCTTTTCATTGTCATTCTGCCAGTCTTTATGCCAAGAGGCTTCTAAATGTGTCACATTTCATTTCATTTTTGTGAATAAAAAATGTATAATAGAGTGTAATAGAGGGACACATTCACAATAGGTCACAATAGTTCACATT
Organism: Clarias macrocephalus; assembly: GCA_011419295.1. NCBI lineage: Eukaryota > Metazoa > Chordata > Actinopteri > Siluriformes > Clariidae > Clarias > Clarias macrocephalus. Next base: position 32,152 of record JAAGKR010007211.1, on the reverse strand, counting down.
GTATATCAGTTGTCACTAATACAAGCATTTCTGTGCTTCAGCACACAGCTGGTGAGTTTGCATATGATTAAAAATCTAAGTGCTCTGGGTTTTAGCATAAAAGTTTGGCATTTGCTCACGACAAAAAAAAACAAAAACAAAAAACCCCGTCTTGCGCCCTGAGCATTATGGTCTGATCGTCTGAGAGCACACTGTCATTTTGTTTCAAATTACATCAGAATGACAAAAAACTCAGAACAAGAAACCAAGAAAATTGCATATAGATTCAGGCTTTGGTTAACAAAAAGACAACAACCAAAAAAAAAACTTATAAAGTGCCATATTTTAGCTTTTTTTTTTTTTATCTTTAAGACACGTGATTTTTTTTTTAGTCTCTGCTGAGTTTGAAATGAAGAATGAGCACAAAACAGAGACCTGTACTTACTGTACATGTTACGCCATGCAGGAGCCATGTAAGGCTTTTTTTTCTTTTTTCTTTCTTTTTTTTTCTTTTTTTTTTTTTTTTGAGAGATAGATCAAACCCTGTGTCTGGGATGTTTGGGCTGCTCAATGTTGAATTTGTGTTAAAGTGCATTGTAGTGGTATCATCATGGCACAAGCATGTAATTTGTAAGTAAAAACATGGTTTGGTCCAAAATGTCTAGATCTGTATTGAAAGGCAAACCAGTATATATTCGCACACACACACACACACACACACACACACACACATGTGGATAGTCTATGTGGTTTCCTGTTTGCTAAGTAGAACCTCCAGCAAGCGCAGTTTGGCTTTCAGGCTTTTGTACTCTTGGTATTCTTCTGTCATGGGGATCCGGTCATCCTTTTGTGCAGTCCTTGTGAGATTGGAAAGCAGAAAAAGGGGAAAAAAATAAAGACGGAAATATTAATAGAGACCTTGTGAGTCAATTTACGAAGTGAAAATAACCCTTGTGTTGCCTTATTCAAATAGTTTTGTACATCGGTGGATATCAGCTAAAAGAAACTAGATTTTATTTTCTGCTGAACTTTTGAAATATTACTATGTACATAATACTATGTACAGCATCGGTGTGTGTTTTTTGGTGCATTGAGTTGTTTTCCTTTCGTCTTTGCCAATTCTTTTTTTCTCAGTCGTGTCGATGTACAGTATATTAGGCAAAATATACCGAAATGCCTCGTGTGTATCTTTTTCTTTCTCCTGCTGTTCATGTGTTACAAACACCAAATGTAATATACGTATTCATTAAAATATGTTAACACCAACGCAGTGTGTCCCCTTGACTCTGTCCCCTTACCTGCCCATCTGTCTGAAGAACTGATCCTCGAACTCCCTGATGGCTTTCCGTCTCCTCTTCTTCTCCGCACGAGTCTCACGCAGACACTGTAGCAGCTCAGATCTGCAAACCGTTAAAGGTTAAAGGTTAAGAATTACATTTACACTGTGGGTTTCAGCAATATAGTGCACTGGTTATATACCGAACTTAAAAATCTTAACATGCTCCCTCTGAGAGATTAAGATGATAATCTTAAAAGAGTTCTGAGATCTTGAGAGCGTTGTAAAGGCTGTGGTTGAGGTTGACCTACTGATCGGAAGGTCCCGGGTTCAAACCCCAGCACCACTGAGTTGCTAGTCTTAGGCCCTTGACCCTCAACTGCTCAAATGTGCGATGAGATATATGTAAGTCGCTCTGGATAAGGGCGTCTGCCGAATGCTGTAAATGCGAATAGTTCAGGAAGTCGTTCAAATTGCACATGTTGGTAGAGTAACTGTTCCTCTATACATAGGTTCTACTAAACATAGTCTCCATCACAAGTGATGCACTGGCACCGTTGTCGAATCCTGTTTGAAAATCCAGTTCGTCCTAGCTGATGGTCTCCCACTGTGTGGTTCGTCTTGCTCTTCTTTAAACTTCTTCATCCATCTGTACATTCTGCAAACATTCTGTAGTGCCGTGGGAGACCATCAACTTTGAAATAGGGGATTTTCATAGTCGGGTTCAACGATGGTGCAAATGCCTGCCTTTTTATCCATTATTTATAGATTTTATACTCTTTTTTTTTTATATACTGTATGCGGTATATCATGTAGCTTGTTTTTCTTGCCATTGCACTAATAACTTCCAGACATTATCCAGTGTCTACTGACTATATGTAAGATAAATAGTATAGTGTGCAATCACATCTACAACCTGTCTTTGTGTTACTGTCTCTATTGCTGCAGGATATCTGGAATGTCCTTCCTATCTGTCTAGTTTACAGCGCACCACCTGTAGTATTATAGAGAAATGGCAACATTTCACCAGCTCAATTGCATACATATTTAAATTACAAATCAATAATAATAATAAAAAATTTTAACTATTTTTTGCCAATACATGAACTGCCGCACAAAAGAATCGTGATTCATGACTGAATGGATTATTTATTATTATTATTCCATTTCTATTAAGTAGCACCTTTGTATAGAGGTTTACTCCACCACCATTTGCAATCTAAACACCCTATGTCAGTTTTAAAACAGCTATGCCCACTTTTGCATTACTTTCAATACAGCCATATTTGCAGCCTGGTAAGCGCTACTAGCAGATTAGCTTGTTGTAACAGTTGTAACAGTTAACTACAATCGATATTTTTAGCAGCTTAGCTGATGCTAGCAGGTGCACACAGCTGCTAGAAAGTATGATGTCCTGAAATTGTACTAATAAGGAGGTCCTCCATGTTGAGTTCAGAAATTCCCATCCCAGACCCATGAAATAGGCATGAGGGAAATAAGAGGAGGTGGACGCAACCACGAAGTGAATGACTTCACCTTTGCATCAACTGAATGTGCTTTTTGTGGCTTCCTGATAAGGAACATCATAACAGCTTGAAACATAATCTTCTTTATTGAGTTTACTGTAAAGACATTATCTCTGTTTAGGTTCTTGGGACGGCGATTTTTCGTACTCTTGAGTACCACTTCATTTAAGAGCAGTATTGAATGACTAATATAAAACGATATAAGAATTTATAAAGGCTTATAACAGACTGCTTCTTTTTCTAATATTGGATGTCTGAACTGGAATAACCCCTGAGCCATGTAAGTTATTTCTCTTGAAGGTTTTGAGTCTTAAAAGTTAGGTAAAGGAAGATTTACAGATTTTTATGAATACTTAAGACATATTACTTAATACAGTAATGGATATTGTGCTTATGTAACTGTGCTCCAAAGTCATCATCATGTTTCTAACGTAAACCTGGAAAATCCCATAACATTACCATATAGATAAAAATATTGACTCAACATTTATAACCAACAAATATCACACTTTAAATCTTTATAAATATTCTTCTTAGTTGTCAGGGAGGTCTTGAATTCGATTGTTCTATAAACATTGGCGTAAGTGAAGTGTTCCTGTACATGCTTATAACACTGAGGTGTGTCCCACCTGGAAGCAGCGTGGAGGTTGGACATGTTGAGCGCAGGCTGCCGGACCGCTTTCACCTCATCCAGAGGGGAGACGAACGCCGTGTCACTCTCCCCGTCCTCATCTTCCTCCATTGATTCTGGGGTTGCTTGTCGGGGTGGCTGAGATTGCTGCACGTACTCTTCATCAGACCCTTCCTCTTCCTCCTTAGACACAAGAATGAAAGGCAGTGAGTCTGCTGATTTCAATTAAGAAAAGCTGCAAATCTATACTATGTATGATCTGAATCTGACAGTAGACAGGATTTTTATTCAAATGAATGCTGTTTGAAATATGGTTTTAATTTTATTAATTTAATTAAACCAAGGTTGGGATCCATGTGTGCATGGAGTTCTCCCCATGCTTGGTGGGATCTTCAGGTTACTCTAGCGTCCTCTCACAGTCCAAAGACATATATGATATGCTAATTGGTGATTACAATTTGCCTGTGGTGTGTGAGTAAGTGTGTTCTTTTGTGCCCTGCAAAGGATTGGCACCCCATCCAGGGTATACCCCACTTAGTGCCCCAAGTCCCCCGGGATAGGCTCCAGGCCCCTCGCGACCCTCAACAGGATAAGTGGTATATAGAACGAGTGTGAGAGTGAGTTGAATTTATGAAGCTGAGCCTTATGAACAGCCTTATGGAAAAACCAAAACAGAATCAAGTTTGACTTACTCACTCTCTCACTCATCGTCTATACCGCTTTACCCTGCATACAGGATCACGAGGGGCCTGGAGCCTATTCCAGGAGACTCAGGGCATGAGGCGGAGTGCATGCTTGATGGGGTGTCGATCCATCGCAGGGCACACACATACACACACACTAAAGGGAATTTAGGGGAACGCCAGTTAGCCTAATCTGCGTGTCTTTGGACTGTCGGAGGAAACCAGAATATGCAGAGGAAACGCACCAAGCTCAGGGAAAACATGCGGACTCCATGCACATAGAGGCAGGAATCAAACCCAGACCCTGGAGGTGCAAGACAACAGTGCTAACCACGCCCAAGTTTGACTTCCTGGTTAGGAAAAAATACTTTTATGTTTATTCATTAAAATAAATCATGAATGGGGAAAAAAATTATAATGCTTTTTAGGAAAATAGGCTCAATGAACTAACAAACATATTTTCCTTCCTGCTCTTTAGTTCGATGTCATTTCCAATCCCTTAAAATTTCAGTTCATTTTAAATTTCAGCTGCAGAACCAGTCCAGTGTAGATTTTATTATTGTGTGGTGCATTCTAATAGCGTAGCGAAGCTGCACGTACGATGGTGGTTATGGTGGGACTGGAACACAGCAGGTGCTTGACCATCTGGTATCTGTCATAAAGTGGCTTCACCAGGTTTCTCTCCTGCCTGTTGTCCTGAAAATAAATGAAAATTTTATTAAAGATCAAAAGATTAGCCCAAGCGAAATGTTCCTTTAGCTTTCTCTTCCAGTGCTAATAATGAATCATGTTGGTGGTGAAAAGGGTCTTACAGGGCGTCCGTGCAGGCTTTCAAAATACAGCAGGCATTTCTGTAGCGTGAGTTTCTCTAGCGCCATCTGCCTCTGGGTCATTTCCTGAGAACATGAGTTCAGTGAGTTTAAGCATGGGTCAGTAAGTTTGAAATATTAATTAAAATCTGGAGAAATTATTTTTCCTAATAAACTCATGACTGATTGGTCTAATCAACATTACGGAATTAATATATAAGAACTATATACATAAATCCTTAGATAAATAAGTCTTCATGTTAATAAGCATAGTGAACATGAATATAAAGACGATACGATCTATATAATATCATAATGCATTTTTCTTGGAAATGATGTCGCTATAATGTGACATCACTGTGACCACCAGGTTAGTTATTTCTGGATAATGAGTGTAACATAAAGGTTAATCATCTTATCCTGTTCTGGTCTGTGAACATGTGAACAGAATGCAGCCACAGATGGCCTCACCTTCATGTTGTCTGGGAGGCCAAGGGCCTGGCGTTTCTCCCTCAGTCTCTTCAGCAGCGTGTCCACCGTCTCCTCCAGAGAAGGTTTGTGTTGCTGCTGCTCCGGCGCCTCATGCAGGCCATTTGCGTATCTACAGGTGCTTGTGGGCTCGTCGTTCTCTTGGCCGCGTGACTCCTCCACTGACTGCCTCAGCTTGAGTTCTAAAGAACAGAAAATAAAGTGATACAAAATCTGACTTCTTTTAGACAGATTACATTTGTTACAGTGAGTTAGGAATATTTAAAAATCTAGATCTAGTTTAGGGCAATAGGTACTGTATAAAATCACTCTATCTTGGGTTTGATTATTATTGGCCCTGTTCTGCTCATTATTTAGTGCCGCTAAGTAGAGCAGAATAATGATCAGGCTCTCGCTGACTACTCAAGTTATTGAGTTAATAAATGATTTACGTCTCAGCAATATTTTGTAAAATGTTTCACTATTGCTTTGCACCTCCAGGGTCAGGGTTTGACTCCAGTTCTTATGTGCTTGGTGGGTTTCCTTCAACAGTCCAAAGACATGCCGATTATACTAATTGCCGTTCCCAAATTGCCCGTAGTGTGTGAAGGAGTGTGTGTATGTGTGTGCCCTGTGATGGGTTGGCAGCCTGTCCAGGGTGTATCCCACCTTGTGCTCTAAGTTCAGTTCAGTGAAATGTCATTGTCTTAAAGCAGCTTCACAAAATGAAAAGAAAATTATGGAAATGTGTAGGAGCAAAAAAAAAATGTGTATAGATCACAATGGTTGGATAGTCCCTGATGAGCACTGATATGGACAATGAGAGATATCTAGGGTACTATAAACACCACATGGATGGTTGTATGCAAAACTTTAGGCACCCCATGCGAATTATTGTATACATTGCATGGTTTTGACATAAATAGCAGCACTACAGAGACTATTTCTTTGACTTAATCTTTCATTTAAATCTTTCAAATGTTAATGCAACATTATTTCAAGCATGATGAACTTTTGGCCTGTCTAATAATTTGCACATCATTCTAATTTAGTACTTATACCCCCCATTCAAATGATATCACAGCTTGTGAACACTTTTTGTAGCCACCTAGCCGTCCTTCTGTGCTTGTCTACAAAATTTTCACTCACATTTCCTTGAGAACAAATCATTATTAACAGATGCAATACTCTAGATATGTCTTTCAATTAGATATGAAAAAGTATATATAACCTTATTTCTCTGTATAATCCCCTGCTACAGTAAGGCACTTATTACATCGTTAAACTAGTACTGGGAGACCAACAAGGTAGAAGGTTTTCTTAGTACACCAGAACCATGATCAGACTGTCTGCTCAGCGTTTGAAATGCTGGCCTCCCAGGAACTCCTTTAATGGACCAAACATGTGGAAATGGCTTGGAATGAGGTCAGAACTCTATGGGGATGTGGCAGTACCTCCCAGCCGAGTTCCTATAATGTGCAAGTATTGTTGGTGAACAAATGTGTATACAGTTCCTACAGACAGATGAGTTTTTTTGTTTTTTTTTCGCAAGTTGCTGACAAGTTATCCATGGATTTACTGTACAAGGATGAGATGTTCCACTCGCTAAATGCTCACAGGAATGAGTGCAGTGGGCTCTGAGCACCTCGGCCGGATCATCATTTATGGATGTACTGGCTTCTTTAAAACATTTGCACTATTCACTATAAGAGTTTCATCACCGTAGTATGCTTGAAGTCTTCTGTAAATGTCAATCTTCTGTAAATGTCAAGACATTTTATGCCTTCATTCATGAGAAATTTCATCGCAAGTTTCAGTTTGACTTGAAGCCCTTGGTATCTACATGTGTGTTAAGATTCCCTAAAATAATATTTTATAATAAATCAGTTTTTTTTTTATCTAGCCTTGTACGGGTTGCATTGATCATAGGTTTAGATACTCAAATATTGCTTTAAGCAGATTACTATGATCAGAAGAGCTTCAGTTCTTCAGACTGTTAAAGGTTACTGACCTTTGAGTTGCTTGCGAGACTTGGCCAGTTCACTCATGAGCTTGAATATCTCCGGATTAGCAGACTTGTCATTATGTGAGGGCTGGAGTTTAAAAAAAAAAAAAGGAAAGAAAGAAATTAAAACATTAATCATACTTCACAACCGGGTACACCCTTACAAATGACTACATCCTTATTTATTTTCCAGTACAGTAATATGATCAGTGAGTGTGCAGGCTGCATATTGGATGTGGGGCCTCTGTAGTAAGGTGCAGTAATTCTTTCTACCACCAGAGGGGATCAGTAAGAGAAAAAATACATGTTTGAATGCCTGATTTCTATACAGGGATGTTCCGTGACCTTTCGAACCCTTTTTTTTATGTGTATGTGAATACTGAGCATCACAGTATTATCTAACACACATATGGCACTATCCTTATCTTTTAGTGCTGTTCTAAACCGTGTCTGGGTAAGGAGGTTGCACTCAGTATCTAAACAATAAGTTTAGATGTTACCTGGTTATCTTTTTGGAAAATAATTTTGTATTAAATATTTAGCTTCCATCCTACTTTTTGGTATAAAGGTAAAGATCACTACATGTCATTTTACATTGCATAGAAGAAGTGCAATAACCTCTCGAAAAGAAATCTAATTACTGCAAATCAGACATTTATTTTATTAAATTTTTCTGTAAAAAAAACAAAAAACGAGGAGCATTCAGTGTCAAACCAGGATTTTAAATTGTGCAGAATTAAAGAACACAGTTACGAGACTAAAAACTCCCTTTATTTCTCTATATAATCCCCTGCTACATTAATGCACTTATCCCAGCATTTCACTAGTAATCGGATACCATCACGGTAAAAAGTTTTCTCACTATGCTGGAGCCATGATCGGACTGTCTGCTTCACATCTGTAAGGTTTTATAATATTGTAAGACATTTTAATCTAATCAGTTCAGCTCCTGTGCCTTAAGAAACAGCCCCCTCACTGTGCTTCCTTACGCCTTCTGTGGTAACACCTTCTATATCCTGTACCCAGACGAATATACATCCACATGGCTCTTGTCTGCTAGAACCCTTTTGTTTAATCAGGAGAATGTAAATGTGTTTCCTCTCTCCTGTCTGTCTCCGGCTCTCTCTATCACTGACATGTGAATGTCTGGTTCTTTTGATGTTCAGGACATAGTAACGTTTAAATCTGCTCTCCTTGCTAAGAATAAACTAGAGATCTTCAGACATCATGCCTGCGTGTATGTGTGTTTGTCTCTCCCGGTCGATCGGGCCCGGACCGGTAAGTGTATCAAGGTGCAGCGGACACATCAAGCTAAACTCTTCTCCTCTTAGCTTAAACTTAGCTCGGACACACTACCTCTTCATT
>JAAGKR010007211.1:428-23390 GCA_011419295.1 Clarias macrocephalus | reverse complement strand
TTTTTTTATGTGTATGTGAATACTGAGCATCACAGTATTATCTAACACACATATGGCACTATCCTTATCTTTTAGTGCTGTTCTAAACCGTGTCTGGGTAAGGAGGTTGCACTCAGTATCTAAACAATAAGTTTAGATGTTACCTGGTTATCTTTTTGGAAAATAATTTTGTATTAAATATTTAGCTTCCATCCTACTTTTTGGTATAAAGGTAAAGATCACTACATGTCATTTTACATTGCATAGAAGAAGTGCAATAACCTCTCGAAAAGAAATCTAATTACTGCAAATCAGACATTTATTTTATTAAATTTTTCTGTAAAAAAAACAAAAAACGAGGAGCATTCAGTGTCAAACCAGGATTTTAAATTGTGCAGAATTAAAGAATACAGTTACGAGACTAAAAACTCCCTTTATTTCTCTATATAATCCCCTGCTACATTAATGCACTTATCCCAGCATTTCACTAGTAATCGGATACCATCAAGGTAAAAAGTTTTCTCACTACGCTGGAGCCATGATCGGACTGTCTGCTTCACATCTGAACCCTTTCTTCTCACAGAAACTTCTTTAATGTGGAAATGGCTTAGCGCGAGGTCAGGACTATACCGGGATGTGGCAATAACAACCCGGCTGAGTTCCTGTAATGTGCAAGTGGTGTTGGTGAATGATTCTGTATACAGTTCCCACAGACAGATGTGTCTCTTCCACAAGTTGTCAGTCGATTTTAAGGGATCATGGATGTTTATGGGAATGGCCAAAATCATAATTCGCCAGCGTACAGCCTTCTTTAAAACATTTGCATAATTCGGATGTTTTACTGCAGTGAAGAGTCTCCTCACCAATCAGTGTTTTATTCCTTCATTTATGAGAAATTTCATCACAAGTCCCAGTTTGACTCGAACACCCCTCATATTAAATTACGACAAAATATTGGATGTTTTGGTTTTGTTCTTTTGTGTGTGTGTGTGTGTGTTATACCAGATTGACCATGATAAACATGCTAAGCTATACAGTTACTATGGTTCACTATAATTCTATTATTTAAAATCATCATCTTTTCTCTCTTAGTGCTGCAACCTTTCTCTAGGTGGAAAACATCTCTAAAGCCAGATGGCTTACATTTGTACCTGGTGTTATTGCTGTAGCTCACGCTTCTTTACCTTTTTGAAATCTGAATTAGCATGAACAAACTATGCTAACAGAGAGTGTAGCACTGATGTACACTGCTTTCAGGGTATAAAAATGTGGTGAATAATAATATATCATTTAAAAGAAATATATGTATTTACTGGACAAACTTTTGTTGTTGTTTTTTTGCTGTTGTAACTATAAAGGGGGCACAGTTGTATGCAAGCATTTAGAGAAATTTAGCGTGACACCCTGATGTCATGCTAGTTAGCAATGCTAGTTTCGTTGCACATTATTTTTTTCTGACAAAAAGTAAAAACAGAAACCAAGGGCCAATAATGTCTCGTGTGTGTTAGGCAGGATTTAAGCAGTCAAGGTAGAAAAAAATTCATATAGAAATATTGGATAAAACTTGGTGTAATGGTTTAACAAGAGTGAATAGAACTTCCTCTGCTCGTCTTAGTGATTTTAAGGCTCTTCATTGAACTTACTACAGTGAAACAACACTGTCTAGGACACCTTCTAGTCTTGTTGCAAAAACCCATTTGACCCTCATGTTCTGGTCATGTTCTAAGTTAAAGAGCTCCTGGTCATTCATATTCATGCGGGAATAGCAACATGCCATCGTCTCTCTATTACCTCGCCGAAGAATAATGCTTGAATAAAAAAAAATCCAACAAAAACATCAGCATGGTACTTCTAAAACTAGAAAAAAAATAATAAATACATAATTATAGGAGATTTTTTAGACAGTTGGTAATCTGATAAGCACTGCGGCGTAGTGATTAGCACTGTCGCCTTGCACCTCTAGGGTCGAGGGTTCAATTCCTGCCTTGGGGTCTGTGTGCATGGAGTTTGCATGTTCTCCCAGTGCTTGATGGGTTTCCACTGGGTATGAAGTTTTTTTTTCCCACAGTTAAAAGACTTGCAGATTAGGCTAACTGCCATTCCCAAATTGCCCGTATTATGTAAATAAGCATGTGATTGCTTGTGTGTCCTGAGATGGATTGGCACCACGCCCAGTGTGTACCACATTTCGTCTCCTGGGAAAGGCTCTAGGCCCCGGCGAAGGTAAAACAATATAGGTAACGATGAGACGATGGGAAACTGATATTTTTAATACTGTATATTAAGACACCTCAAACAGACTGAGTGTAAATGTGAGTATATCCTGCGTAATTAAGGCAATGTTTAGTAGAAAGATCTAGGACTGTGGTTTCCAGCTCCAATCCTGGAGAGCCCTTAGCTCTGCAAGGTTTAATGCTTCCTCAGCTCCCAGCACACCTTGATTTAACTAATTTCCTAATTAACAGCCTTTAGTGAATAGAAGTGAGTTTGTTAGAGCAGGGAGAACACTAAAATATGCAGGGCAGGGTCCCTCCAAGACCAGGGATGGAAATGACTTAGGATGTCTACTAGGCATTCACACTAGAGCAAAACTCCATACATTTTATTTTACATCTACATCTTTAGAAAAATTATAAATGTGACTCACTTTTCAACCAGCATGTATTTATGTTCCACATTGACTTAAAAAATACTGACAAAGTAAGCTTCTAGTCTCAACCTGACACTCTCAACTGAGATGATATTCAACTGCCAATTATATTTGGTTAATTAAAACTCTTAAAACACAGCATAGGTCAATGACGATTAAAAAAATTCAAGTGCTTGCATGGAAGACTTGCCAGTATGTGTTAACGAGGAGGCTTCATACTTCAAACTGTGTATTTGTGTTTCAAGATATGTCAGGTAGAATGAAACTTTTATAATGGGTAAATTTTACCACCTTTCTGAGAATTCCTCCCATGGTAGAGATATTTAGAATCGATGCTTTCAGTGTTAACGTGCTCAGGAAAAACAGCATTTTTGGTTTGTAAGATCGTGCACCCCATGAACCATATCTCCTGTGTTTGACGTCAGAGTGTGATGTACTTGGCTAGAAGCTTTTTCAGGCTTCTGATTCACTAACATGGCTTTACGGCTAAGGCTTTGTCTCCGTCTGTTGGTCTGGCATGCTTAAACAGCATATCTTTGCATTTTCATGTGGATGATTTTTTTATTGATTTTTTATTTTTTAGCACAAAGGAGGAAAATAATGCTTTCAAAGATATGCGTATACATGTGGACTGGTCCTAAATCATAGTCTTCAGCCTCACTGCAAATAAGCTACCCACAGCTATAATCAGCGTTATACAGTATGTGCTTGGTATTGTAAGATTTTATACACACTGCGCTGGAAAATGTGCACATGTAAATTTGTATTAATATAATTTGGGGATTGTTTAAAACTGTAAAAAGATGCTACAATCTGCCAACCTCGTACCTTGTAGTTCATATCTTGTTCAAAGCGTTCTTCAAACTTGCGTATCCTTCTCTTGAGTGTCTGGATGTGTTTAGTGAGTAATGGGATAGATGGTGTATCTTTAGCATCATCAGACGTCTCTGGTCTAACCATCCCACGAGGCCTGAGAGAGAGAAAATGAGACAGTCATCTTGTTAATTCTTTATCTGCTGAGGCATAATAGAGTACCAAACATTGTGTGAACATTAAAATAAGATTACACAAACCCAAACTTGTGTATGAGAATGAGATGCGATGTGGAAATGCCATTGGTGTGTGTGTGTGTGTGTGTGTGTGTGTGTGAGCAAACGTGTGTGAGTGTGTGTATGTGTGTGCACATACAGGATAAGGTGCTGTGTGCAGGGAGGTGATGGTGCGCTCTCAGGATCGGTGTTGAAGCGCTGACTGAGGCTGAGGCTGGCGCAGCGTGGTGAGGGTAAAGGGCTGTTACCATCTGTAATGTAAGAGATAAGGCGACTGGGACCAGGGTTCTGCTGGAGTTCATTGGTGCAGTCGCCGTCAGACTGCCTACGATCTACACACACACACACACAAAATAGGAAACTAGTAAGAGGTTTAATAAAAAACCTATCATGGGTAACACCATGAAGGCAGAGGGTAAATGTACAAATGAGCATTCAAGTCAAACTGGGAAAGCGTAAAACTGACTGATATTTACAAAAGACTTCAAGCACAGTACTGTGATGAGACTCTTAACAGCAGTAAAACATATGAATGGAACGATTTAAAGAAGGCCATACATCCGTCCATGAGAATCCCAACTGGGGTGACTCAGAGCCCACTGCAGTTGTTCCTATCAACATTAAGGAAGTGACTTTGGAAAGACGTTTCTGTCTCGAACAAGGCAGAGTCCAATCATGGTTCTGGTGTACTGAGAAAACTTTCTTCCTTGATGGTATCCAAGCACTAGAAAAACACTGAGATACGTGTTGCAGAGGGTTATATAGAGAAATAAGGGTAGTTTTTACTCTCATAATGTTATGTTATTCCAGTAGTCCTGGTTTGACTTGAACAACGCTTATGATGACTTGACAAGATCAAGACAGCAAGAAATATTTTTATGAATTAATTTGAACAAGCCAAACATTGTTAAATTTGACAGATGTTTCTTTTTAAAGATGAAGTTAAACTTTCAACAGTAAGAATGTGATGTTTCAGATTATTGTATCATATTTATGTGTTATGCGTCACGAAGCTGCACAGCTAGTGCTCTTATTTTGACATCCTTTTTTTTTTTTTTTTACTTCCTGGTCATGCTCGTGCCCATCGTTATCTCAAACTCTTGTTTACCTTATTGCATCCACCTGTTTCCTGTTTAGATCCTGATTAGTTGTCTATATATACACCCTCGTGGGTTTGAAGCTTTGTGCTTGTGTGTGTGGATTGCTGAGCTATTTTTTTTTTTTTTTAGTTTTATTGTAATTATTATTTTTTTTTTTTTTACTTTTTTTTTTTCATCATTATTATTCTCAAGCTTGTTTTTCATTTGTTTTCGTTACATTTTGCCCACGTTCTGCTAAATTTCTTAGAAAATGATTGGGGTGGTTGGTTTGTTTTTCAAAGGCAGCACATCCTAAAGTGTTCAGCAGAGCTCCCTAGGTTTCTCTTATAGTTACAAAAAAAAAAAAAAATTTGCTCTATTCTTGAACTTTCCTGACACTTGAGAATTTCATTAATATTAAACTTTGTTCTCAGAGAACATAGCAAGAACTCTATTTTTTTCCCAGCAGGATTTTAATCCATCCATATCATTAGATCTTGCAAATTCACACCAGTATATTCAAGCTATTTTTAAGTAGCGTCTAATATTCACACCGTTCCCATACTATAGTCACCGCCTACACCGCACATTAGGCCTGAGTGGGCTATTACATCTCACACACCTAAAATACTGGTTGAAACCAACTCCTAGCTCCTGAGTTGGATGCACGTCTAAAATGAGAGTTTTGGCCTTCAGTATTATTCTATAATTGACTCCAAGCTTTAAAATGGATCACCCAGAATGGAGAAAACCAAAATGTTAAGGGAGCACAAATATGAGGGACCATGGACTAGTAGAGCTAGTAGAGCTAAGCCTGTGATTTTTTTTTCTCTTATCTAGCATATTAATGTTATTTATTTTCAATATAGAAAACAAAGAAAATCAGTTTAATAAAAGTCTGGATTCACAGGCAAACATGTATTTAAACTCATACATTACAACAAATGGTGGAATGGAGGCTTAGTGGTTAGCACTGTCGCCTTGCACCTCCAGATCCTGGGATCGATTCCACCTCGGGACTGTGTGCATGGAGTTTTCATGTTCTCCCCGTGCTTGTTGGGTTTCCTCCGGGTGCTCCAGTTTTCTCCAACAGTCCAAAAACATGCAGATTAGGCTAATTTGCATTTCTAAATTGCCCATAGTGTGTGAATGTGCGTGTGAATGTTGACAAGAAGTTCTACCGCAGTCGTATAAGATGGGAATATATACTATGGTTACCCATGTGCCTCCTTGGTTCCTAGTTGGACTACAGAGGTTCCTGGATGGATGGATTACAACAAATGCTAAGATTGACACTTGTGACTATGCTGAATACAAAAACGCAGAATGTTTCGTAATGTATCATTAAGAATTGATGTTCATTTCGTACAAGAAAAATGCCTATGGATTCCCCCTAGTGACCCACATGTGTGTAAACTGGGACTTTTAATTGTGCAGAATAACCGAACACTGTTATGCAAGTAAAACCTCCCTTTATTTCTCTATACAATCCCCTGCTGCACTAACGCACTTATCCCAGCCTTTTTTTTTTTTTTATGTCCACAAATGTTTTACTGCAGCTAAGAGTCTCATCACCGTACTGTGCTTGAGGTTTTCTGTAAATGTCAATCAGTTTTACATGTACGCCTTCATTCAGAAGAAATGTTATCAGATTGACGTTAACGTCCCTTATACATCGCTTGTCAGAACAAATGCATTCATGTTAAACCTGTGATTTGTCATGCAGGCTGCATTAATGGTCAAGCTGGTATTATAGAAAAGTATATCACAAAGTGATCCTTTGGGTGATTGTTAGAGCAATCTGTACTGTATGAATGAATGTGTTAAGCAAACTATGTATACTGGCCTTCACGGTACTCCATTATCACTAGATCTCAAGGCAAGACATCAAGTCTTTGCAGCTGTCACAGTAACTGTTCACGAATCCAGAAGTGTGGTTGCGGGTGTGGGTGTGCATGTGTGAAAACCTTGCGAGTATCATCACAATTCCAAAAATACGCCATCAGCTTGGGTTATACTCTGGGACTGCCATTGTGATGTGGATGGATTTTTAGCTAAATAAAAGACAAAACTGACCTAATCATTCCACACCTCGATATGTGACAGCAACCAGCAAACCAGATATAGATAAGAAACAATACATAGTCTAAAATACAAGAAAGGATGATGGTGCGTGTCCTCGTATCCTTCGTACCAGCAACAGAATCACAGTTGTAATTACCTAGTGTTGCCAGATTGGCAGATTACCTCCTATATCAGGTTATTTTTATCCTCAGAGGCCAGGGAAAATGGCCTTTAGTGGGTGGATATGATTTGGATTCCTTTTACTGGTTTCTAGAGATTTTGGAAAGCTGTCTTGAAGGGAAATAAAAGTCACTTAAAATCCACTCGGTGGTTATTTTCATACTGCTTAAACAGAGACTTTGTTTTCCCAGCAGGTACCAGGTTTGTACGAGGCATTTACAAGAGCGATCAGAGAAACATTGCTCAATTGTTAGGCTTTCAATCGCAATCAAACATGAATGTTTAAGCAGCAGGTAGAATGAGATTCCCTGGATGCATCCGTGCGTGCACACATAATGCGTATGCACTAACACACATGCTGTGAGTCATCAGATCTTTTCCGGTTCAGGGCAAAAATGTAAGCAAAACCTCTGGGCAATCCCTGACCCTGATTTATGAGCTTTAAATAAACCAGACAGGACAGGGCACAAGACAGAATTTAAGGGAGGAAAATGAATGAATAAATAAATAAAATCTAAAGCAGGTGCTTTAGAAAGTAAAGACAGAGATGTGCAGAAAGAAAATACAGATGCAAGAATGCAATGTTGAAATGTATGTGCAAGATCAGAGAGCGAGAGAGACAGAGAGAGAGCCATGCTGAGAGGAGGTGCGGCCACGCTGCCTATCCCTCCAACTCGCCGCATTATTAATAGACACCTGCGTGAAATGGCACCACGAGCCAAACACATAAGCAGGTGGCATCCACATCCTCACGAATCGCTTTCTCAAGCCTTTTGTTCTCTTTCTGTCAATCCCTTACAAACGAAGGAATATGATCATGAAGAGGTGAGTGCGTGTGATGCCATGCAATTGTCCATATCAGACATATCAGCAAGCGTAGACATATAGAAACATAATACGTCACATCTTCCACCTGCATCGTGATTGCTAAAAGACGCACAGCTGCCTGACTGAGATGGTGTGCCGGATCAGCACGGTGAAGGTGTATTACCTTGGGGGCTGTTCTCATCCCTCAGGCTGGTGCGTGAAGGGGGTTGTATCTCATCCCTGCCTCCCATGCCGGTTGGGCTTTCATCAGGAGAGGAATCCGGTGGCGAGCTGGCATCCTCCTCCAGAGCTTGGAGCTTCAACAGAGATCCCTGCAGGCAGAAGCAAAACATGCCAACGAGGTTGGGACGGAGGAAGAGGAGACTGAGCAATCCGCCGGGTGTCAGACGAAGAGATGGAGAGCTGGAATGCCGCCGCAGTCTCGCTCTCAGCCCTGCCTCTGCTGCATGCGTGTTCAAGAGGGGGTGTGTGTGAATCCACTCCGATCCTATGAATGCTGCAGCAGCAGCTCGTACCCTCGTCTGGATTATTCATGCAGTGGTGGGAAAGAGTGTGTGTGTGTGTGTGTGAGAGAGAGAGAGAGAGAGAGAGAGAGAAGGGGGTGGGTGGTGGGGACTGTTAGCGTCAGCAAGCCCTAGGGCAGGCCGGATGAGACCGGCTGAAGCGATAGGAGAGCTGGTTGGAGTGAGGGGCGTGGGAGTGAGCAGTGTATGCGTGGGGTGGGAAGGCGAGGCGGGGGTTTCTCAGGCGTGGCATGGAGGTTTTTCCCGCATCTAAGGGATGGACGATGCTCTCACACGTGATCTAATTCGTGATGCAAGTGCACTGCTCCTCCCCGTATCCATTCATAAAAAAAAAAGAGGAGGAGGAGGAGGAGAAAATACAGCTTCCAGCAGCAGGCCAAGTAGAGAGCAGCCCATACATGCAGATACGCACGGACTAACGTCAAGAAATGATGCATTTCTATTTGATGTTGCTGCATCCCCCACACTCGGTCTCCTGGCCATATGAAGAGGAGACTGAGCTGTGCATGCTTAACCGAGGATGAGTCATCCACCCCTTTCCCTCCTTATCTCTCTCTCCCTCTCTCTCTATTTCTCTCTCTTTCTCTCGTACACCCTAGGGGAAAAACTGTGTTGTAGTGCGCACGGGTGATGCCTTTCTGCACCAGTGACACACATCACGTCAGCAAGTAGTGTCTTTGTGCATGGATCTGCAGTCATCTGCAGCCCTCCCTGAAAATACATACATACAACAAACACACATGCAGTCATGTATATGATTTTTGTAGCCTAATCACGTGCTTACAATGCTTAATGAGGCACAAAAAAAATTATGCTTGTAAAATATGCTTGCATGCTTACAATTAAAGCAGAGCTGCTTCCTGTGATGTCTAACAAGGATAGAGATACTTACAGATCTTGGTTTTTTTTTTTTCACATATTTTCTTCCATTTAGACCTTTTCAGTTTAGGTTTTTGATAAGATTCCAATCTGGATAGGGTTACTTTGTATTACCGGAAACATCCGTGTAACGATTTGGATAGTCTTCTTTGTGGATCTAATGACATTTCAATGTCATCAGCTCCACAAATGGCTTAGCGTGAGAGAGGTGCATTGTCGCCTCGAACCTCCAGGGTCCGGGTTCGATTTACGCCTCTGTGTGCGTGGAGTTTGCATGTTCTCTCTGTGCTTGGTGGGTTTCCTCCGGTTCCCTCCCACAGTCCAAAGACATGCAGATTAGGATAATCAGCACTCCTAAATTGGTCGTAGTGTGTGAATGATGAGTGTATGTGTATGCGATAGATTTTGCACCTTCTCCAGGGTGTACCTTGCCTCGTGCCCTAAGTCCCCCCCAGCGACCCTGTATACAGGACAAAGCGGTATAGACGATGAGCGAGTGAGTGAGATCCATAAAGTATGAGAGGCATTCAAGACAAATTTGATTCTGATTGAGTAAAAACTACCTTTATATCTTTATATAATCCCATGCTACACTAATACACATATCCCACGAATGTTTCACTAGTGCTTCAACTCAATCACGGTAGAATGTTTCCCCAGTACACCAGGGCCGTTATCGGACTGCCGGCTTCACATCTGAAACACTGGCCTCCACGGAGCTACTTTATTAGTCAAAACATGTGGGAATGTCATGGAGCGAGGTCAGGACTATACGGTGGGATGTGGCAATAAATCCCAGGCAAGTTCCTGTAACGTGCAAGTGGTATTTGTTCAATGACTGTGTAGTACAGTTCTCAAAAACATGCATATCTAGCGCAAATTGGTAACAGATTATCCATTGATTTTCAAGCGTCCTCAGCCAGGTGACTTTCTCTAAAAGATGATGTTTTCTTTAATAAGCAGTTTCTTGAATTAGTTCAGTGGAAAGTTTGTGTGGAGGATGTGTACAGATTTAGTTTTTAAAATGTGCCAATTTCCCCCCGAGTGGCGCAGTGGTAAAGCGCTCGCCCTATCATTCGGAGACCGCGAGTTCGATTCCCGGGTGATGCTGTAACCTCTCGCAGCCGGAGGTCTACAGAGAGCTGATTCGGCCCCACCAGTCTGAGTGGTAGTAGTAGCCTTAATGTGGGCGCCCCCTAGTGACGGGGAGGAACTGGACACGACTAAATTAGGGAGAAAATCGGTGAAAAAAAAAATGTGCCAATTATTTTGGACACTCATTCTAAACAATGGTGAAGTGCAAGTCTGCTTTTACAATTAATACAACTAATACACGAATATCTTTCACACTAAAGAATTTATGTCCTCTGAACGAGAGGACATAAATTCTTTAGGAACGCTACAGCACAACAAAGCAACATGTCCAGCTAGTCTTGTGTTACATAATAACTCAGTCAGTTTCTCAATGGAGACTCTGATATTTCCTGTTTTCCTGTTCAGTTTTAATTTTAGTTTGTGGGTTCAGCAGCATGAGTGCAGGCGTTTCTATTTCCAGCCCAATCCCATAGGGATCTCATGGCCAGCTCATGGGCTTTTTTTTTTTTTTTTTTAGTAAAGTCTATGAGAGTGACGTATTAGTGGATTAAAATGGAGGAATCTTCTCAAACAATTGGTAATCCAAATGCCAGCTCTCAGACTATTGCTCCTTCAAACATCCATTGCCACTGTGACTGTCTAAAACCCAAATAACAAATCTAGACATGATGATAAAAAGTCACAATCAATAATAAATGTTATTTATTGTTCCTGATTCTAATAGTGTGTCACAGTTCCATGTGAGAGTTCAGCCATTTTTTTGTTTGTTTTGATCCCGAGTCTGTGTTTGTATTATGAATATGAATTCTGCTGATACTCTGGCCTGAGCTCCTGCAAGTCTTGCATAACTATTCACTCCTATTGAACGTCTCCACAATGGTTTACAAAATACATTTTTGATTGCGCAATATTCACCCCTACAAAGGTAAAATGGCTTCTGGTGTGACCGGCTGGCATCAGAGGTCATATACAGTAGTTAGCTGAATGAGGTCTACCTGTGTGCACATGACTGTGTGTTATCTGATCTTAGTGTAAATGCATCTGTTCCTGGAAGGCCCCAGAGTTTGACAGCAAAATGAGAACTTCATAGTTTTCTTCAAATGAAGAAGTATTGCACACTAATAGAAAATGTTTTGTGCGTGTTTTCTTTGAGTCACAAGGGTGTTAAAAAGCACAAATGCCAAATTTTGACAAAATGTTTTGGGTTATATAAGTGTGAAATTTGTGTGATTTTTCACAAATCTCTAACTCCCACACTTTGTTTCACAATGGATAAATCAGCCCGCAGTTGTGCGTGTGGTTATTTAAGTATGCAATTTAGTATCAATAATATACTGGTTGAGTTGC
Organism: Clarias macrocephalus; assembly: GCA_011419295.1. NCBI lineage: Eukaryota > Metazoa > Chordata > Actinopteri > Siluriformes > Clariidae > Clarias > Clarias macrocephalus. Next base: position 11,716 of record JAAGKR010007211.1, on the reverse strand, counting down.
AATAAAAAATGATCGCAAACTCTATGCTTTGATTGCAAATTAGATGAAATAAAAAAGTGCTTTGTTGCACACAACCTTTCTAACTATACCTATTGTTGAAGATCATGAAAAATTTTATGAGCAATACCAAAACCTCCGTTTATAGCACTGTCAGCCTCTCCCTCTACCATCATGGAACAGGCATGCACAGCTTTCCACACACACTTGGCTCTCATGGCTCTTGTACTCTTGCATACGTACTTTTTGCATACTTTCAAGTTTTGTAATGTTTTCTACTTCATCCCAGTGCTGACACTACAGTATCCCACAAAGTTGTGTTAAGTATCTCACACAGTGTTTGCACGACATCCAATTTGCATCGTGGATGTTTTTAGTGGTGCATGCAGTGGTAGTAACAGAGTGTAAACATCCTTTTCTTGGCTTCAACATTCTCCAAAGCACATTTAAACTACCCACAGGAGCAGGAATTACCTTCACTTTATCGAATCTCAATGTCACTGCTCATATGAGAGAAGCAACAGTGATGAGAGGAAAAAGACAAATCATGTTTTTTTTTTCACATTTACCAAATGTCACGTACTTTTTTTTTTTCCTTTTTTTTTTTTTTGGCTGAATGCCAAACACCAACACTGTTGATTATCCTGAGAAGACCATCCAAACATGAAGCGCTATGTTGGTAGAGTCTTGTTGCTTGTCATTAATATAAATGGGAAACTGGTTTGGATTCACTGTTAGATGGATAGACAAAAATATAGGTCATTCCAGATTTTAGAAGAATACCGATTCCACTCTTTAATCGGTATGGGACTGGGATTTGGCTAAAACCGAGAATGACCCAGTCAATGCCCAGACCCCAATGTAATTGAGAATTTGTGGTAGGAAATGATAATCGACGCTTAGTCCAGCCTGACAGAAGCAACTGTGCCAAGAAGAATGCAAGATCCAGATGTGCACAGCTGAAAGAGACATTTCCCTTATGACTTTCAGCTGTAATAGTAGTCAAAAGTAGTTCTACCAAGTGACAATCTATCCAACGGACATTTACAGCTAGCAAATGTCTGCGGTTTTGTTGAATCTGTCTTTGAACCCACACACAAGCACACTTCCTGTGACAGTATTTGTTAAAAAAAATGTTTTGAAGTCAACAGTAGGTACAATGGAGATGCATGTATTTATCAGTTAGTGTTAATGTCTCAGCCTTCACCATGCCAACATGAGTAATTTACTATAGAGTCACTTATGTTAGTTGCAGTTCATTTTTAAGTGACAGACAATTAAAAAAGGATTTACACATGGAAATGTGTTCGTCATGTCACTGCTGGAGTCTGGACTAACGGCAAGTGTAGCTGCAGGCAAAAAAATCCCAAATGTAAAAACCCCACAAGCCAGACCTTCCTGCCATGCCTTCGACACCATGTGTAAAACTTAATAAAGCTGCCACTTTTAATGATGGTAGAACATGATACATGTGCTATAAATGAGTTCCGGGAATAAAATAAATGCACTATGTATAAGAAGAATCTCTAAACAAATCAATGCCTTTATCAAATCAAATTCAAATCATTAATTAGAAAAAAAGTATAATAATTTTTTTGTCAATTAGATTTTTTTTTGTGTGTGTGTGTGTATCACAATCACCAAAGGACATTCAAACCAGATCGTCAATAAAATTTTAATTCTATTTAATTAACTTCATCATAAAACAGTTTTACAGAATGAAAAGAAAATTAGGGTAATTAGATTGAAAAGTATGAGGAAATACATCAATCATAATGATCAGATTGTCCTGATGAGCAAGCGTAGCGCGACGGTGGCAAGGAAAAACTCCCTGAGATACAGTAGCAATAGTAAGAAACCTTGAGAGGAACCAGACTCAACATTGAACTTATCCTCATTTGGAATTGATTTGCACTTTGACTTTAATGACAACTTAATGAAGGCATGAACCCGGTTGACATTTACAGAGGACGTCAAGCACAGCACGGCGATGAGACTCCTAACTGCGGTTTTAAAGATTGCCATACGTTCCTGAATGATGATCCCGGCTGAGGTGGAACCCAGTCCATTGTAGTTGTTCCCGTGAACGTTTTATCGCCTGGACCTTAAAAGTCAATAGATAACTTGGGACCAATTTGCAAAAGAGACACACCTGTCTGTGTCTAATGTGCACACAATCATTCACAGACACCACTTGCACAAAACAGGAACTCAGCTGGGAGTTTTTGCCACGTCCCCCATACAGTCCTGACCTCACTCCAAGACCCTTCCACATGTTTGCGCCATTTAAAGGAGTTCCTGGGAGGCCAGCATTTCAATCTTGAAGCAGGCAGTCCGATCATGACTCCGGCATTCTGAGGAAAAAGTTCTACCTTGATGGTATCCAAGCACTTAGTGAAATGCTGGGATGAGTGCATGAGTGCAGCTGGGAGAAAGAGAAACTCTCATAACTGTGCTCTAGTACTCTGGTTTGAAAATGTAGTCATTTGTCTTATGACACTCATTGAAAGCTTGATGTTTTATTTCACCTGCAGTATGGTGTTGATTATGTGCATGAGATTATGTCGGAATTTCATTGTCATCTTCAGCTGCATTTTACTTGTCCAGGTTTTTCGTGATGAATAAGCACAGGTGTTAAACCACCAGTGAAAAGACTGTCAAGCTGCCATTTGGCAATCCTGTGCTGTTTGATGTGAGCTGTGTTGATGAAAGAGTCATATGGATGTGAGAGGAACAGCCTGAGTCACTCCAGCCAAGCGGATCTTGAAGCTTTCATGGCCTGACTCATTTCCACGCATGGACACTGGCCGAGATTACACACTGGAGATGTCCAATTATGGGTCTGATCTGCATTTCAAACGGGAAGACCAAACCAGATCACTGTAATAAAGTTCAAGCTATCCCTCCCTACTTCCTCTTACAGGCCTGGGTGCTTCAAAAAAACTAAAATGCTTTGAAATGTCAAAGGTTTCGGTCCTTGCCAATAGCAAGTCTGATGGTGTACATGACTTAGCAGAAACGACTGCAGATTGAAACTGAAAATGTAAGACATCTGTGGCATCCCAACCTACAACCTGTCAAAAAACTGCTCGCTCACAGTGTGACCAGTGTCTCTCTTTTACAGTAGCAGCTGGGATTAGATCAGTGTACAGTACATGCAAGACACGCTAAACGCTTGAATAATGTTAATTTGATTGTAAAGCAAAGCCCATTCCAGAATTGTGGGGAGATTCTGCACCTGGAGTCAGTACATCAAGAGCCACCAAGCACCGACGTATCCAGGACATTGGCTACAACTGTTGGATTTCTTCTGTCAAGCCACTCTTCAGCCAGAGACAACATCAGAGGTGTCTTACATGGGTTAAGAACAAAAAGAACTGGTCTACTGCTCATTGGGCCAAAGTCCTCTTTTCAGTTGAAAGTCAATTTTGCATTTCATTTGGAAATCAAGGTCCCAGAGTCTGGAGGAAGAGAGGAGAGGCGCAGAATCCAAGTTGCTTGAGGTCCAGTGTAAAGTTTGCACAGTCAGTGGTGGTTTGGAGAGCCATGCCATCTGCTGGTTTTGGTCTACTAGGAAGTTTTAGAGCACTTTATTCTTCTCTCTGCTGACCAGCTTTATGGAGATGCTGATTTCATTTTCCAGCAGGACTTGGCACCCGCACACACTGCCGAAGGTACTAATACCTGGTTTAAGGATCATGGTATCTCTGTGCTCGATTGGCCAGAAAACTCACCCAACCTAAATCCCATAGAGAATCTGTAGGGTATCGTGAAGAGGAAGATGAGAGACACCAGAATCAGCAATGCAGAGGAGATGAAGGACATTATCAGAGCAAACTGGGCTTCCATAACACCTCAGCAGCGCCACAGACGGATCACCTCCATGCCATGCGGCATCGCTGCAGTAATTTATGCAGAAGGAGCCCAGACCAAGTATTGTGTGCTGTGCATGTTCTTATGTCTCAGTAGTGCAACATTTCTGTGTTAAATTTTTTTTTTTAATTGGTCTTAAGTAATATTCAAATTTTCTGAGATACTGAATTTTGGGTTTTTGTTAGCTGTAAGCCATACTCATGAAAATTTAAATAAATAAACACTTGAAATATATCAGTCTGTGTGTAATGAATCTGTATAACACCAGTTTCACTTTTTGAATTGAATTATTGAAATAAATACCGTTTTCAATTATATTCTAATTTATTGAGATGTGTGTGTGTGTGTTTAACTTGTATATTATTTAACTTGCATTATCCTTAACTCTACCTGATCTGGTTGGTGGTTTATCGTTGGCAAGTGACTGAATTAGGGAGAAAACTCATTTTCAGTTTCTCAATAAACTCAAAAAACCAAGGATAGAAGAGGAACTGACGTTCCAAAATAGGAGGCAAAATGCGTCACCATAACTGGAGCAAAAAGGTCAGAATCATAGAATCAATATAGAAACCAGGAGCATCTTAGTAAGTAAAAGGGCAAAACACTAAAACAAAAAAACTAAACAAAGCAGTGAGCAAAAATTTTAAAACAGGCCAAATGGACAGGTCAAACAGACTGAACAGAGTGCTTATGTAAGATGATGTTTAACTGTAGCACTGAGCACGGCCAACTGTGAGGTGGACAAGGGCAAGAAGCGGATCATTCATCCATGTCACGGACATTCATAGATGGAATAAATGTGAGGGAAAATAGAGGATGATCGCCCAAAGCACAGAGAATTGGGAACTGTTACAGTTAGGACTATGGGTTGTCTGCAGGGCAAATCAATAACACATAATCCACAGCCTTATGGAAACAGGGATGTCTGGGTATGGCTAAAATGTTAGAAATGGTGTACACCACTGCCCATGATATTCCATCAATATCAGCTAGTTCTATGCCCTGACTTGTTAGCTTGTCTCTTTGATTATGGGAATATAGGTCTGATTGGAAGGACAGTTCAAGAAGAGTTTTGAATGGCTAGATTGATTTCTACAGTAATCCAACTGGGTGGCATTGACAATTCAGGATGTTTTCAAAAGAAGGAATGCACTTTCAGGGTCATTTAGTAGTTGTGAAAGTGTATCCAAATTGGTTGCTTCCTGGAGTTTTGTGAAGCAAGTCTACACGTGTAGGTTTTCTAATGGACAGGTTTCTGAGACTTGCAAATGCTGTTCTTCTGCCAGGAAGAAATGGGGCACAGGGTGTGTCTCTGATGCTCAGAAAGCACTACTCCAACACTTCAAATGCTTATATTTAATTCAATAATAAAAAAAATAATAATAATAACGTTATATATACACGTTACAATTTTAAATATATTCATGACGAGCAATCCAGAGTCATCTGTTAGGAGGCACAGTGCAGTGCAATTATAAATAATTTCTCTTCTATCACTGTTTGCTATATATGTGCGTATTGTGTTAACGGGAACTTGAGTACGATCATGAAGAGTTAATTTCTGGGAAAAAAAAGTTAATTATGTAAATATTATAAGTATGTAAATAAATATTACATTTTATTTAAAAAAAAAAAGAATTTTCATTTCTGCATAAGAAACATTTATGCACAAAATATATATTCATAGAAAACTAATGCAAAATTCAACAAAATTTTACAGCAAATATAAACCAGACTCAGTCCTTCAACCTTCAGCAGGAGTAACACAGTAGTCAGCAGAAAGGTAGGTAATTTATCCAGAGTTGTCTATGGTGAAGGCCTGTGTATTTATTCTATTAATTTGCTCAACTGGATTATTGATTTCTTAATGCTAAAACAAGTGGCTATTATGTGCTGCATTATACAGTATGCTTGAATATTGATGCTCTGATTTTTGCGGTGCTACTTCGAAAGCAGACGACATGGAAAATATCTCTGGTTGCAATTAGACGTTTACATAATGTACACTGATAATGAATATGGAGATGATGGCAATATTGGACTTTTAAAAGATTTTTGTCATCTTTGTTGCAGTGTAATTTGTGCAATGTACATTTCTTTAATAAAACCCATGGTTTAATTTATTTTGGGTTTTCTGAAATCAACACAAGGTCAAAAATACATCAATCAGCCATAACATTAAAACACAAAACATATTTTGTATGTTTCCCTTGTGCTTTCTCAGCGCTCCACAAGAGCCTTCACTACCTTTAAACTTGTTTCTCAAGCACATTCTATGGATGCGCAAACATTGAGATCTGGGGGATTTGTAAGCCGGAACAACGGGCTTGAACTCTTTGCCTGCTGAGCCCCAATACACAGCAGGATGTGATGCACTGAGTGTTCTAATCCCATTCGATTGTGGCCGGCATGAACTTTTTTCAGCAATTTGTGCTATATTACCTTTTCTGTGAGATCAGACCAGATATACTTGGGTGCCCATGATTCTGGCACCAGTTTACTGGTACATGTATAATTTGTAGTTATTCAGTTCCACCCGGTGGTGGTGTTAGAGTTATAGTCGATTGGTGTATATATGAAGCATACCTAAAAATTTGCTAATTGACCCATAGGAAGTAAAAAAAATTACTCAATTGGTCCAACACTCAATTTGGTCCAATTTTCAATTGTGTAGTTGTTTATTTGAGGGAATGCTGAAAAAATCTACATCATTCAATCCACTTAGCACCACTGACAGCAAAATAGCCCCAAAGTGTTATGCTACCACCACCATGATAAATAATTAATTGGGGTTGAAAGCTTTATGTTCAGCCCTCCAAATATACTCCAATCAAAACTTTCCTCTAGAAGGCTTTTGCCGTTGTACTTGTGGTGAACTGCAAACTTTTTAGTTGAAATAGAAGGGGTCATATTTGGAGCAGGGCCTTTTTTCTTGGATTGCAAGCATTCAATCCGAAACATGATTTGCTGTAGACAGTGACAAAGGTGTTCTAGCAGCTTTCTGTTCATGGCAGGCCTGTTTTCATTTGGTGGTTCTTGGGTTGTTCCTGATCATCTGAACCAATTTGACTTTGCAATGTAATAATTTTAATTTCTTTGCTGCTATTATTATATACTGACATACAATGATATATTGATGTACAATGATCTAATAATAACACGATAACAATGAGGAGTTTGTAAGCTTGATTTATTGTATTCAGTATAACCCAGGGTCGAATCAGTTCCCTTCTGAGTCTGGTTTCTCTCCTAATTAAAAATCTACATACAGATTTCTGAAAAGCATATTTGCTACAGAATCTTAAATATATGTTAAAATAAAATTTAACCAAAGTAAATGATTGTGGTTTCATAAAATGCTTTTGTTTAAAATCTAATCCAATCTAAACCACAATCTCTATACCGTATATAAAAAATATAATAATAACATAATCTCTATACAGTAGAGATTATTATCTGATCTCAATGCATATACAATGCAAATAACACATGCTATCTAATAGATGCTGGGGTGTTGGTACAACCGGATCCAATTTTCGATTATAATGCCTTCCTAAGAATACCTGCAAATTGACTGTAGGCTTTAAATAATTTAAAGAAATGAACCCCTCAAGACTAAGTTTAAAGGACCCTTGGTTAGCAGGATGCACAAGGATTACTCCAAAACATTAGCAAAGAGTGGAAAAATGAAATATGTAGATATAATTAAACAATTAAAATGCAACAGCGTTAATAAACAATCTGTAGCTAATTTATTATTAACATTTTTAATTAAGGAGAAAAGGCAGCCAGGGATTAATGTTAAAAATGTCTTTTCAATGCAATTGTTTTAGTTAACGCTGCTGGGTCAAGATCACTTTAGGACACCATGTTCATCTAATTTCAGCTGCTAAGACTGAGCCCTCAATTTGTGTTTGGCTGTGTGCATGAGCAGAATGGATGCTACCAGTTGAGGCCTCGCTGTGCTATTTATACCCTGATCAAACACTGCAATCTAAACGGCACGTCAGAAGAGAACTACCTCTGCTGCCTTTGCCTGTTACCATGGTCACCCAAGTGGCCATCGATTTCTTTACAGTAATGTTATCTCACACATGTGTAAGATGCAGCCAAAATACTTGTTTGGATGCTATTTTTATTTTATTTCTTTTTTTTTTTTTCATTACAATCATTGACATGATGTTAAGTTATGCTCAAAATCCATCAGCATTGTCCATATAATGGAAATAATTTTTACTGTATATCAAATTAATTTTCATGAAACAACTTGGTAAAGTTAAATAGTGCCCTCTAGTGTTATGAGTACAGTAGGTTGCACCATGTTTTTACCTCAGTCTCAGTCTGTTGTAGCCATCTATTCAGTCCTGTTCATCCAACATTTTATTAGACGACTACATCTTCTTAAGTAGCCCCACAAAATAGGTATATACTGTTGATTCTGCTAATTATTTATAGACCAACCATGGCCATATTCTGAATTTCTTCATGCAGTTGCAGATTTAATCTCAGTAATTTCTTTGCACAAAGTATTAAATCCCAGAGTCTTTACTTTGGTCCATATTCTTAGTCCATATATATACATACGTACACACACACACACACACACACACACACACACACACACACACACACACACACACACGTGTGTGTGTGTATACATTTCCTTTCATTTCCATTTGCTTATCAATAAGCTCCCAGAGTAATCAACTTGGATTACCATCTGATCCCGCAAAACCTGATCAGGCGACTGAATGATTAGTCAGCATTGCACTACACTCTGGATTAGCTAGACTAGCTCCACTTAAAAATAATTAGAAAAATAACACACTGGCATAACGATTTCACAGAGACATACTGGACGGGAATTGAACCCGGACCCTGCCGGTGCAAGGCGACAGTTGATAACTGTTCTTGTAAATATCAATTTAACTATGTCAAATTAGCAAGTCCCCTCCTACTGATTTCATTAATCTATTATCAATTCATTAATCTCAAAATCAACTTGATTACTAGATCCCTTACCTACTGTACATTATCAAGCCCCTGATTTAAAAACCTGACCTTGATCCCTTTCAACTGTCCAACTACAGGCCTTTCCATTTATCTCGAAGATCCTAGTGCTGGTTAAAGTGTTATTGCTTTACCTAGGCGCAGCTATTTTTCTAGATAGATTAGAAATTGTTGGAGCTTAGTGTAGTGGAGCCCCTCCCTTGACTCGGATTTTATTGGACTAATCGTTACCAGTTTGATGTAAATTGTAACCTCTCTACACATAATAAGGTAAAGGTTGGCGTCCCACATGGTTTTGTTTTAAGGCCACTGTTATTTTTCTTTATAGATGCTAATTTACTCATTAACATGCTAGCAGTTTTCATTGTTATGTTAACGCTAAACAATTTCAGCAAAGCCAGGTGAGAGACAGCAGCTTAATAAAACTGATGAATTTGTAAAGGACCTTAAAGGATCTAGTATGCTTATGAACTAGCTTCTACTTTAATTCTGACCAAACAAAAGTACTTCTACTTCCTGTATGTACTTACTTGTGCTGGAATGCACATGTACCTAGGAGTGAGCTTGGTATGTGGTAATCCTGGATGGTCTGTTAGACAATGTGGATAATATTTCTAGAAATTCTGTTCAGAATTCCTATATTGTAAATCTTTTTTTGATTGGTCTCATGAATTTATCTAATTTGACATGTTGTTGTTGTTGTTGTTGTTGTTGTTGTTGTTGTTGTTGTTGTTTTTTCCATGAGCTGTAAGACGTATTCATTAAAATAAATGAAAGGAAAGAAAAAATAAAAAGTATTTAAAAAATGCTTGCAATATTCCATTTTACATATAACCAATCTAGAATGTATAGTTTTAGTTTGATGGAATTAAATTAAACTGTTTCTAGATATTCTGGCCTCAGGGCAAGACTTCACAAGACCTCTTAGGGTGTGGTGCTGTTGTGTGTTTTTGGTCCCTGTAGGCATGTTAATGCTATGTGGTGTTAATGTTATAGATGATCTGTGTGTGTGTGTGTGTGTGTGTGTGTGTGTGTGTGTGTGTCTTGTACTAAAAATTTTACATTTAAATAAACACACAAAATAAGCATAAAAGCAGTAAATATCAATTAATTAAACAAAGTGAATAATTGGTTTGATGAACCTTTGCTTAAAATATAGTCTCAGATAAAATTTGTGCAGTTTATTAGGAAAATAGATGCTTAATTTTATTGATAATCCTGCAGAGTCTTTTCTATTTTTATGTAATATGCTGCTTTCTTATCTTGCCTACAGATATTTTCCTGTGCTTATTTATTCAGTCATTTATTTATTTATTTATTTATTTATTTATTTATTTATTTGTGCTTGAATACTAATAATTTTTTATTGTACTGACTTAATAATGAGGTCATAAAATAAACTTGTATAACAAAAAAACAACAACAAAAAAAACAAGGTGCCTAAGAGTTTTCATTACTCCATTAGATATAGTGTATATGTGTACTTCTGTTTGTACATGTATATTTTATGACATACTGAAACTAGCCTCCATCTGGCATTAACAACCAAGTAAAAGTTACAGAGATCAATACATTTTTCCCCTGAAGCTCATGAGCAGTTGCCCATTGTACTACATTAATTACGTCATGACTGGCTAATTGGATACTGTATATATTACTCATATATACTTTTCTTTATATATAATCTCATGCTACACTAATGCACTTAGAGTATCCCAGTGTTTCGCTTGTGCTTGGATACCGTCAAGGTACAAAGTTTTCTCAGCACACCCGAACCATGATCAGACTGCCTGTGTCGTGTCTGGAATGTTGGCCTCCGACGACCTCCTTTAAATCTGTGGAAATGGAGAGGACAGGACTGTACCGGGAATGTGTCAATAACTCCCAGCTGAGTTCATGTAAAGTGCAATCGTGTTAGTGAATGACTGTGTGTACAGTTCCCACAGACTCAGGTTTTATCTTAAAAATGACACTTTTATACATGTTTCCATGAAATGATTAAACGATATCAGGAAGTTGGAAAGGAACAGTTACGTCCCCTTTCATTATTTACGGTAGATAGAAACATAGTAATGTCATCCTGATTTCTGTATGGAAAAGTATTAGTAACTGAGAAAAGAAACCAAATGAGAGTACAAGCCACACACACACACACACACACACACACACACACACACACACACACACACACACACACACACACACACACACACAAACAAACGCACTCGCACACACACACCCGGGGCAAAGGGCCTTGAAAAATATGTTCTTTATGTTTTCTGCACAGTTGGTTCAAGGAAGAACGAAATATCACTTTCCTGCTCTGCTTATTTTAAAATAAGCTCAAGCAGTGTACTTAGTAACAATTACTGGCTGTGGTGAATTTATGAAATGTCTTTGAACAATTC
>JAAGKR010007210.1:12974-38164 GCA_011419295.1 Clarias macrocephalus | reverse complement strand
GCCGTGACTTCTGTTTATCTGCCAGGAAGCAGGCACAGATATTTTTCTTGTCAATGTTTGTCAGCCGGAATGATGTTCTGCCTGGCGACCTCGCCTGCTCCATGATGCTAGCGCACACATTCTTACGTGTCAGCTGCTTTCTGCTGTCTGAGAGCAGGACAAGGACGGAGGTTCGGCACGGTCACAGTGTCCTCCAGCGATAAATAGCGATATCTTTGTCCATCACTAAATTACATGCACTACACATTTCTTTATCTCGGAGCCCAGGGCCGTCTGCACAGCCTCCAGCTCACCGGCACCTTTATGTGAGCGCAGCTGGGATTATTCGAAATTTCTGCTTGTCATGAGCGATTAAAGTGTCATTTTCTGTCCTGCACTTCCCTCAGGTCAAACTTTCAGACCAAAGGTCAACTTTTGTAAAGATAATAATTAAGTCCCTGTTCCTGCAGCAGAGCAATTTTACAGGAAATTATTCAGAAGAAGGATGGGAGAAAATATCATCTGGAATGTTCAAAAAATTACAATTAACAGCAATCGCCACAACTGGAGTGAAATGGCAGAGTTCATTAATACAATGTAAATGTAAACTGCTGAAATGCAAAATCAGTTTCTCACGACAGCCATTAAATTATAATACAGATTTTTTGGCTGTAATTTACTGCTGGCTGCAAGGTTGATAAATGAAAAGGATTTAATCCTGAGATCTCACACACCTCAGTACCCAGCAGTACCAGAGCTCGGATGAAACTGCTGTTCAGAAGTTACACAGGGTTACGCAGTAGAGGGGCGGAGTCTTGTGTCACACTCACTTCTGATCTTGAATTTAAACAGGAAAATGTTACTTGTCCACATGTCCACATGTCTATGTCCAGCGCCACCGTAATGATAGTCACGCTGAAAATACACACACACACACACACACACACACACACACACACACACACACACACACACACAGTGGAATGTCATTTGAGGATATTTAAGAGCTTAAATACCCTTTAGAGCTTGAGCGGCTCGGATCTGTGCTGGAAACGCAACAGCGGTTTACTGGGCTGTGACGTAGCTTCCTGCTTTCTCACAATGTACCACAATTTGTACTTTTTCTTGTCTTTGGTCTGAAAATGTTATTTCCTGATTGTATCTGCATAGAAAAGTAAAAAAAAAAAAAAAACTATAAGTTCTGCTTAAACTTTGCTTTTGTGACCTGAACAGGTTTTTCGTAACGCTTTAAAACTGTTTTAAACTCCATTTAAATTCACCTGAAAGCTGCTGAAATATAATTTTGTAGGAGTTTTTAGGAGTTTCCAGAATTTTCTTGAGGCAACTGCTTTTCAAGACCCTTCAAAACGTCGATGTGGAAGAATGCAACTGCTATGGCATATACAGAGATTCCTTCATCCATCGGCCCAGTGCCACACAGCACAGCGCTGCCCAGGCCTATTTCACCAAGGAGAGATCAGCTGTCTGTGCAATACTTCAGAAGAGGATGAAGGAGGTGTTGATCTAGATTAAAGAGATGCAGTAGAAGGGAGAAACCATACAATCAGAAAGACCTCAACGACTTGGTGAGTGACCTTGATCTCACAAAATCCCTCAGGGACACTGTGGCACACGACCACAGGCGAGACCAGCCAGAGTGAACTGCGTTCGATGAGGTGCAGAAACAATGTCAAATAGGAGCCACTGGTAGACCAACGAAAAGTATCGTTTCCATCACTGCTCATAAAATTGGGCTTGATGAAGAATCTGTAGCCTTCAAGTACCTTCAGGAATTCTTCCCAAAACTTTCAGAAGCTAAAGTGAAAGCCAGGGATCTTCGCAGGCCCACAAATAAACACAATCATGCAGTTCAAGGGATATCCTAAGAACCGTTCCAGAACACAAAAAGCTTTGTGGCAGGGGTTCGCGGATTCCTGGAAATCACTAAGTCGAAGATTATGTGGAACTTAATTTTGGAGAATGTGCTAGTTTCTTCATCTAAGAAAAACAAGCGGGATCCATCCACTAACAACTAAACTCTGACTCAGATATGATATGATGGCCAATTTTCAGCTTGTTTATTATATTTTATGTTTTTTTTTCTCCTCATTCTTACTTTGCTTTGTACATTTATAAGTGTTTGGTTTGATTCTAATAAAAAAAATTCTGAATCTATTCTATTGTCATTTTTTAAATGATGTAGGGGGTGTATAGTACTGTTGGGAGGGGAGGGGGCTGGGCGGGGTGGATAGGGTCTATACCTGCCCAATAACCAATCAGGTCATGAGGGCTTGGGTTGGGCTGAATAAAACATAGTGACTGAATAATGTCCCAATAGATGTCAGGGTTTTGGGAGTGTTTTTTTTTTTTCTTTAAACAACCAATCAATGTTGAGATAAAAAACAAAACAAAAGGGAAGAGCAGAGGTGTGCAAAGGTATGAAATGCAAATGGATATTGAAGTGTACGAATGTCTCCTGACAAAATCCTCGAGTGGATTATTTGCCATGGCAACAAATGGCTGTACCATGGAAGGATTCCTCAGCGAGATACATCTGAATTGGTATCAATCCGGACGTATCCTAGCTTGGTGGAATTTGATGTATACGTTCAGTGGTACTTGTAGATACTTCTGGAAATCAGTGGTGTATACGGGAGTTTCCTAGTACGCTGTAATCCATTTGTTACAGCCATTCTCAAGGATTTTTCATGCAGTGTTAAATATTAGATCTCTCGCATCTAAAGCAGTTAAGCAGTTAATGAAACTATCACAGATCAGGAGTTTGATATATTATGTTTAACAGAAACCTGGATTAAACAGGACGAGTATGTAGGTCTAAATGAAGCGAGTCCTCCTGGATACAGCTACATACACCAGCCTCGGCTAACTGGTAGAGGAGGAGGAGTCGCAGTTATTTATAACAATAATCTGTCTCTCGTACAAAAACACAGTTTTAAATTTAATGCATTTGAAGCTACAAATATGAAGTCAGCTCAGTCGATCCCACTAATTATCTGAATTTCTCTGTGAATTTGCAGATTTCCTCTCAAATTCTGTCCTGACCTGTCCTGGAGACAAAGCATTAATTCCTGGAGACTTTAATATTTATTTTGAGTATTCAGATGACGTACCACACAGAGCAGTAATCTGCCAGAGTTATCAACTTTGATTGGATCTGATTCACACAGTCTCCTCTTAACAGTTGTTCTAGAGACGTGTCTGCTGCTAGAACTCTGTGTGCCATTGACCTGCTCTCTGATCTGAGCTGCTGTTAACCTGCGATTTCTGAGGCTGGTGACTCGGATGAACTTATCCTCCGCAGCAGAGGCGACTCTCGGTCTTCCTTTCCTGGGCCGGTCCGCATGTCAGCCAGTTTCTTTGTAGCGCTTGATGCTTTTTGTGGCTGCACTTGGGGACACTTTCAAAGTTTCCCCAATTTTTTTTCCGACTGACTGACCTTCATTTCTTAAAGTAATGATGCCACTCGTTTTTCTTCACTTAGCTGCTTTTTTCTTGCCATAATACAAATTCAACCTCTTTGAATGAGAAGGTGTCAAAACTTTTGCTCTGTACTGTAGCAGTAAAATTATTAGAGATAAGAAACTTGATCCCTCAAACGTCAGCCCAATTGTTAGTATTTCAAATAGCATGGAAGGTGGGCATCAAGAACTATAAAAAAGCTCTTAGTGTTACTAGATGGATGTATCTCTCCACTCTTATAGAAAATAATCAAAATAATCCTAGATTCTTTTTTAATACCGTAGCAAATTTAACCAGGAATAAGACGACTGCAGAAATCGCCACATCAGTAACATGCAGTAGTGAGGACTTCATGACATTCAATAACAAAACAGTAAACACTAGGCAAAAAAAAAAAAAAAAAAAAAAAAAAAAATTAGGCAATTAAAGCAGACAATGTAATAAAAGTTGATGTTGATGATAAACTTACCATATCAGATCAGAACCTAGAATACTTTACTCCTCTTGAAGAGAATGAACTAATTTCACTCATCTCTTCTGCAAAATCATCAACCTGTGTATCCTATACCGACACATTTCCTCAAGCAGATAGTCCCAGCAATAAAGGAATAAAAAAACACTTTTCTCTTTTCATCCTTGCTATTCACTTCCACTCTTACACTGATAACAAAGTTATATGTGTTGAGCAATGTGTGAAGGACACAAGAGACTGGATGTTCATCAACTTCCTTCTGCTTAATCCTGACCAGACAGAAGTCCTGGTACTTGGACCACATGCAGTTAGAAGTGAGCTTTCTGATCACACAGCAACTCTGACCTTTCTGTTCCATCGTGTACGACAGACCTCAGTGTGTTCATAAATTTCAGTTGTTCATTTTAAGCTCACGTAGACAATATCACCAGGATAGTTTCTTTCATCTCAGAAATATTGCCAAGATAAGGAATATATTGTCACTAAATGATGCAGTACGATTTTTCTTACGAAGCCGCAAAGTTATGGAATAGTCTTCCTATTAATGTTCGGGACTCAGACACAGTCTCAGTGTTTAAGTCTAGGCTAAAAACTTCTTTATTTAGCGCAGCATGTTTGTAAATAGATGAGCCTTAGGGAAAGGAGCAGATCTGGGGGACTCATGGACGTAGAGTATCTGGTGAACTGGTATGTTTAGATGCTGTCCTCCCCACTCTCACTGATCACTCAGGTTTGTTGACGGTGAGGTGATTGGTTGCTTTACATCTCAGTTCCCCCTCATGTCTGTGTTTCCTTCTGGCTCCTCCCTTTTAGTGATGATGTCATAGTTAGTCCTGCCTGAGTCCCTTGTGTGTGGTGACTGGGGACGGTTCCACTTCACCATGAAGACGCTCCTGTCCTCGGCTGATACAGTCAGCTGTTCTCTGAGGACTCGTGACTGCAGTCTCTCGATAGTCCAGGACTGGAGTCTCCTACAGTCTACCTGAGCCTCCAGGAACAAACTGGACTCCATATGAACTTAAACACGTCTCCTGTTGTACTGAACTTCCAGCCTCCTAACACACAGTATGAGGTCAGATCAATCCCTGCTCTCCGTTATCACCCAGATGAAGATGGGGTCCCTGCTGAGTCTGGTTCCTCTCAAGGTTTCTTCCTATTACCATTTCAGGGAGTTTTTTCCTCAGCACCGTCGCCCTCGACTCGTTCATCAGGGACCATCTGATCATTCTGATTCATGGCTGTTCTCTTACATTTTATACACATTTCCATAATTTTCCTTTGACTTTTTCCTGAGTCCTTTAGATTTTTTTTCTTTTCTTTTCATTCTACTTTGGCACAATGACCATTAAAAAAAACTCAGGGAAAGGCCTCAGGCACCGAACACTGTGGCACTGTGGTTGGGTTTGTGTATATGTCATGAAAAACAATAGTTAGCATTATTTGTAAAATGCTCACATTTTACCACCACCAGAATATGGGAATGTCATTACAAACACTGCTTAACTAAATGCACAAATTATTTTTGTATAGTAATAAAAACACCAGATCATATGAATTGACTACCACAGAGAACCCGCTGTTACTGCTTGGTTAGACCAGATCCGACTTTTTTGTAAAGCATCATCATCATTATCCTATCATAAAAACATGTGACGTAGGAGCGCAACCCAGAAGAGGCGTTGCAGGTTCATGAGGCCGAATGAAAACTGCACCAAATGTTGGGATTAGATTTTACTTTGTTTCAGTATAAATAAGGTTTAATCTGTGTGTGCATTTACGTGTTTGACAAAAAATCATTAAAATGTTTATATATATATATATATATATATATATATATATATATATATATATATATATATAAAATATTTATATATATTACTTAGTGTTTATATGAAAACAATCAATCTGTACATGAGGCTGTGTGTGTATGTGTGTGTGTGTGTGTGTGTGTGTGTGTGTGTGTGGTTTAGAGCAGTTTGTTTAGAAAATCTGATCATAAATTAAATATTTGTCTAAACAATATTGTTTTTGCAATGAAAAAACATGGAAAGAAAAAAAATATGAAGAATGCAGTAGGACTCTGTGCTGGATTAAGTGATATTCACGTTCTTAGTGTGCTTTATACGCACGACTGTTTTAAATAAATACAGAGCCACCCATTATTTAATGAAGAATAAATAATAAAAACACTTGTATGCTAATGCTCGTATTAAATAACAGAGTTAATAATTAATAGAGGATCTCTTTTCTGTAGCGCTGGTGTTGCATAAAAACCAAATGAATAAGGATGACACTTAAACAAACAGTAAACCAAACACAGCATGTATTGTGCAAAAATAAACAAATTGTTGCATTAATAAACCAATATTTACAGATCTGACCATTAAGAACGCGCTTTTCGAAAAAAGGGATCTCGCGAGCTGCCGCGGCAGTGTGCGGGGAGCTGTGAAAATGACGTTCCTTACCTGTAGGGGGCAAAAGGCTGATAAACACACGCACAGATATGAGCAGACACGAAAATATATGCGACTGGCTGAATATAACGCGACAGCACGCAGAATCCCTGGACTTTGACTGCGCTTTCTCCATTCATTATTAGTAGCAGTAGTACTCTAAAAAATGCTGGGTTTCCGTAACCACATCGTTGGGTTGTTTATGCTGGGTCAAAATTCTGAGTTATTTCGGGTAATTTAATCACACTGCTCCAGTTGGCCAGTCCTCCACTGCCCAAGACTTTCAGGACGATCTACCAGGTTTGTTTATTCTCCAGAAAAAGCAGAATACAACTGTCCATACAGTAAAACTATCAAAATCAAAAAGTATCAAATTCAACTATGAAGTCTGATTTAATTGCTATCATTAAACATTTAATACATTTTAAAAAAAATATATTTGATGTTTTTCTTGGGAAATAAATGTTAGGCAGAGACGTTAACCCCCCCTACAGTATTTGCTAACAGCGCACTCAGTTTGATAATCCCTCTTCTCACCTTTCATTCACAATAGGTGTGAAGTTATCAAACCGGTTTCACTGATGGGGGAATTGAAGGGTTTACAACGAATTAACAAGACCGAGCAGACGTCTCTGCATAAAATGTATTTCGCCAGCACAATGAAGCTCAGCTCGTCTTCTTTCCTTGTTTTAAACTGTAATATTGTGAAATAATAAGTGAAATGTATTTCGCGTATATGCTTAAATATTCCTTTTTATTTATGGACATGTGTACTGTGTTTGATCTGCATTATTGCGAGACGTGAAGACTTTCTGGCATTTTTATTGATAAATCGTGTGCGTTTGATCAAAACGCTGCCTTTTGTAAATTGTAAGTACGAGCCGCAGGTTTCCGCACGGCGAAGAACAGCTTTATTTCAATTCACAATCACATCCCAGCTGGTTCGGATACTTCTGTGCTCTGTAACAGCCCTCTAGGTTTGGTGTTCTCTGGTTTGTACCTTCACAGATTTCACAGTTCTTGACATACTGCCAGACGTGTTTGCAAACTGGGCCACCAGGTGACCTCTACTAGCCTCAGCAGCGTTTTTAGCCTCCCCAGATGTCCACCCAATGGGTTGTCATGAAAATTAAGAAGCTATGTGTTAGTGATTGGAGGACCACTAGTTGGTATTTTTCTCCTTGTTTCAATGGCACTTTACGATATAACACCCACTGTTGGTGTTCAAAGGAGATCTTCCTCGGGTGGTCTCCCATAAGCAGGTGAGCTATCATACTGTACTTCTTTTGAGCTTGAGTTATTATTTCAAACAAATCATTGGGTAAGGCAGGGGAAAACCTAGTGGTTGTAATGGCTAAACATGGAGCTGCACCAAGCAGAGGTGCTTGGAACAAGACATCAGGACCCAGGTTGAGACAGCCTTTTTGGTGGTGAACCAGAAAGACGAACTGCTGCAGCCTTAGCGTCCACCAGTCATTATCTGGTTGAAGGCCCATGACAGGGCAGCATGGTCAGTAAACACATTGAATGGCCTGCCTTCAAGCTAATCTTTTCATTTTTCCACAGCCCAGACCTCTGCCAGAGCCTTTTTTTTCTGAGATGGAGTAATTCTGCTCAGCTTCTCTTAAGGTCCGGGAGGTGTATGCTACGACCCGGTCCTTCCACTGCCTATGGGGCGAGGATGGCTCCCAGGCCCACATCACTGGCATTCGTATGTAACTGGAAAGGTTGGTTGAGATCAGGTTGGACCAGAAGAGGTGGGTTTTGAAGGGCTTGTTTTATGGTGTTTATGCTGGTCTGCCACTCATCAGTCCACTCCAGGATTACGCTGCATTACAAATGAGCTTACTGTAAAATCTACAGCATCACTGTCAGGCACATATGTAAAGTAGGAATGTCTAGGTTGGCCATATTGCCATCCTTACATCAGCATTAGCATGCATCTTGCTCATTTAATTCAAACAACACCAAAACATACAAAAAGACTCTCTGTACAGACCACCAGTATGTAATGCTCATATCAAATAATAATAATAATAATAATAATGTATTAATAATTAGAGTTTACATTATGTGACTGTGACCGAACAGTACCTGTTATCTCTCCCTCCCTAAAAATGGACCTTTCATCCTTTAGTGCTGGTGTTGCATAAAAACCCAATGAATAATGGTGACACATAAACAAACAGTAAACCAATCCCAATGTGTATTGTGTAAAAATAAACAAACTGATGCACCAATAAAACAATATTTACATATATATACAAAAAAGATAAAGTGTGTGAGTGAATGAAATGAATAAAGTCCCTGTTTGTGGTCTGCATGTGGGGTGTGGCAGAATTGAAGTGGCCTCACCGGTATCAGAAACACAGATTGGGGGGACGATGTAGGAGTGAAACTGTCCAGTAGGTAAAAGTCCAGAAAAGCAGACAATCCACAACATAACAGTCTTTACCGTTTGCCGCAGCTCTCCTATGCAATCTGAGTGAGGAAATGGCATCACCAACAGTGGCTTAACCAGCATATCATTCATCGGGATTCCCCTTGTGAACGGGAAACACAGTCTTGTGAGAACCCAACCCAGAACCAATACACATGTCAAGAGGCTGTTAACACATACCGGACTATGTTACAACTGCACAACTGCTTTTTATCCACAGTCAGCCTAATAAAGCCCAGATAAACAAAGCCCTTCATGTGGCCGTGCTACAGTATACAGTAAAGCATGAATAGACATTAATTAACAGATACACTACAGAAATATAGATTAGATTGGAGGGTTTCTGCTCAGTCCTCAGAGAGGAGACGATTGGGATGATGGCTGTGAATTCACGGTATTATTCCTGTCTAATCTGGTGGTGTTTTGTACAGATCAGACTGAAGCTTGTCTCTCTCTACTTGCTTCTCTTCCGGGGGTTTAGTGACTTTGGTGTGTCTTGCATTTTCATTTCTAACCTGCGATCCCTTACTCTTTCTGCGATCATTCCTTCTTTCAGGTTTCTAAGTATCTCTTTAATTTCTCCATCTTGCTAATGTTGCTTGTGTTCTATTGCTCTCTCAAACAGTCACTGCTGTAGAAAAGGCGTAAACGGACCGCAGGCCAGGTGATGTTGAGGGAAATGCTCTGAGACATGGACCGTGAGGAAGAGGAAAAGCACCGTGTTCACCACAAAAATCCAAGGACCTTGGGGGAGGAGCTGACACACACACACACACACACACACACACACACACACACACATTGCGAGCAATTTGGAAACAGCTCACAATGCATGTCTTTTACTGTGGGAAAACCCGGAGGAAACCCACCAAGCATGTGGAGAACCTGCAAACTGCATACACACACAACGGAGGTGAGATTAACCCGAACCCGGTGTAAATTATGTAAATATAATTTATTTCTATTTAACAGAATCATCACAGTGCAGGTCAATAAACTGCTGAACCATGGACCCGTCTCTAAAAGCTAAGACTACTGCAATAAATGGAACCTTACTTACTCATGTCATTACTATGTAATAAGAATAAGAGTAAGAATAATATGTAATAGTATTAATGTTAATCAGTCCACACGGTGATTCATCTCTGAGGAGAATCGGTGGTGCTTTACGAAATTATTGTTCTCCAGAAGGAAAGAACTCAATGGAATGACTCGCCTCAGGCGTGCAGACAGAAGAAAGGCCCAGTAGACGAGAGCGCGAGGCTTCTCCGCTGCATTGGAGCAATTTAGTGCAGTTTAGAGACTCTCAGTGCCATCGAGGATAATGAAGACATCCTGCCAAAAGATGAGGACACATGCATAAAACATGACAGCATTACATATTCATGCCATTCTGTTCCCAGTGGGATTGCCAGGGCACTGTACAGCGCGTGTATATACTGCTGCATGCTGGGAATTTTAATGTGCCTTAGACATATAGGGAGTGATATGGGAGTTATTTTTTCAGTAGCTCAGTAATGTTAGTGAGAATAAATATAAAGCTGAAGCTGAGTTTAAATCCAAGCTGACAGCTTTGTGTTTTTTTGTTTTTTTTGCTCCAACACACCTGAGCCAAATGTTTAATTAGCTAATGAGCCGAGCCTGCTGTGAGCCTCCACGACTCCTTTAAACAACATACACAGATTTAACTGTAGTCTCTTCTAAACAAAACTAAAATTACTCAAATAAAATAAAGCATGCAGTGATTTCACAGGTGCACACTGAGTGGTGTGTCTCACTGTACTCTATTATTCTATGTATTAACTTTACCTAATTTTAATTAAATACGGTTTAATACATTGCATACAATGTCTATTGTCACAACGCAGCAGCTTAAAAGAGAAAATCAAAAGAAAATTATGGAAACATGTATAAAATGTGAGAGAATGTGTATAAAGCAAAATGATCAGATGGTCCCTGATGAACGAGTCGAGGACGACGGTGCCGAGGGAAAAACTCCCTGAGATGGTAATAGGAAGAAACCTTGAGAGGAACCAGACTCAGCAGGGACCCCATCCTCATCTGGGTGATAACGGAGAGCAGGGATTGATCTGACCTCATACTGTGTGTTAGGAGGCTGGAGGTTCAGTATAACAGGAGACGTGTTTAAGTTCATATGGAGTCCAGTTGGTTATTGAAGGCTCAGGTAGACTGTAGGAAACTCCAGTCCTGGACTATTGACTGACTGCAGTCACAAGTCCTCAGAGAACAGCTGACTGCATCAGCCGAGGACAGGAGCGTCTTCATGGTGAAGTGGAACCGTCACCAGACACCACACGCGTCCCAGACAGACCACAGGGGCTCCATGTGACCAGATCTCCAACCAGACAAGGGACAGCAGGACGAATCAGACAGTTTTTCTTGCTGCACAGTTTTTGAGAAGAGAGAGAGAGATAACAGGTATGGCACAGTCACATAATGTACAGTATACTGTAAGGTGAGTGTATATTTAGTACAGAGTGCAAGCAGGGACTCCGGCAGGACTAACTATGACATCATCACTTAAAGGGAGGAGCCAGAAGGAATCACAGACATGAGGGGGAACTGGGATGTAAAGCAACCAGTCACTCCACTGTCAACAAACCTGAGTGAACAATGAGAGTGGGGAGGACAGCATCTAAACATAGCAGTTCACCAGATACTCTACGTCCATGAGTCCCCCAGATCTGCTCCTTTACCCAAGTCAAATCTATTTAAAAAAATACTTGGCTAAATAAATAGCCAGGCTATATAATAGGAAGACTATTCCAAAACTTTGTAAAAAAAAAAAAAAAAAGCTCCGCCCCCTCTGCTATAGTTTTCATAATACGTGCCTGCATTCTCTGTAAGTAGGCGTGGCGGATCGTAAGACACTTACAGTTCACTCAGATACTGCGGCGCGAGACCATTTAATGCTTTATATGTCAAAAGTAGTATTTTAAAATCAATTAAAAAATTCCCAGGGAGCCAATGCAGTGTAGATAAGATAGGGGTGATGTGCTCGTATCTTCTGGTTCTAGTGAGGACCCTTGCTGCTGCATTCTGGACTAACTGAAGCTTGTTTATACACCTAGTTGAACAACCAGACAGTCCAACCTAGAGGTGATAAAAGCATGAACTAGTTTTTCTGCATCATTAAGTGACAGTATATTCCTTATCTTGGTAATATTTCTGAAATTAAAAAACGTTATCCTTTAATGTTATTATTAAACGTTATAACATTAATATCAGAATCAGAGAGCTTTATCTATATTATCTTTATAATTATGTGCATGTGCTTCAAATAACAGACTGAAATCTATAATCACACCAAGCTCTTTTACTGTTGCACATGCTAGAACAGAAAGGCCATCCAGAGTAACTGTGTAATAGTGAAAGCTTACTTCTAGCTGCATGTGGTCCTAGTACCAGAACTTAAGCAGAAGAAAGTTAATTAACATCCAGTGTCTTCTGTCCATTACACATTGCTCAACTTTATTAAGCTGGCTTTTCTCATCTGGTTTTGCTGAGATATATAAGTTTGTGTCATCAGTGTAACAGTGAAAACTAATACCATGCTTACAAATTATGTTGCCCAGAGGAAGAATGAAAATGGAAAATAGCGGAGGTCCTAAAACCAAACCCTGTGGAACACCAAACTCCACTTGAGAACAGGTTAAATAGTCACCATTTAAATCTCCATTTAAATAGTCAAATAAGATCTATTCAATTCAATTCGATTCAATTAAATTTGATTCAATTAAATTTTATTTGTATAGAAAATTAACAATGGTTATTGTTACATTTGCATGAAAACTGATAGCAGGGAAATCATAAGCAGATCGGACCAGTTCTGCTGTTTCCTTAATTACTATGACATTTTCTAAGTGACATAAGTTACTTTATGTTAAGTTAATTTAGAGTAACTCTTAAAATAAATAGTTTGTGGTTTGAGACACAGCCTTGAATATTTCTTAAAAACAAATCCCTCTTATGATGATCAGATTAATCTGTGTGAGCTTAAGGGTGTGTGATGTACACAGCTTTAAAGGTTTCTTTAAATAACACGTTGATTAAAAATTTTCATAGGTAAAGAAAACCTATGAAGTAGTGCTGTTTTTCAAAAGAATGAAATAACCCATTTTAAATGTCACATAGATTAATGTAATAAATAATAAAAGAATAAACAGTGGAAATGAAATTAAATCAGTGTTGCCTTTAAAACTGCATCAATGCTGTTATGTTGTTATGTGGAAGCATATGTGTTGAGCGTTCTCCTGTTTCTGTAACTTCAGACAAACTCAGTTATGGGTTTATTATTATCATGGTTTATTATTATTAGTTTTCCTGAATTTCATTTATGGCACAAACATTTTGACAATCTGTGACATTTAAGAACGTTCAGCATCAACAGAATTTGATCTGAGCTTATTATTCCATCCAATGTTTAACATACACAGCTCAGCCAAACAGAAAAAAATAAATAAATAAGTAACACAACATTTCATTTACATCATGTTTATATACACAAACTCTGTGGTGAAAATGATCCCTCGTGGTCCCAGAGCCACACTGTCCTGGAATATGACTGTGCCATCAGGGAAGAAAACTCCATAGATGTAATAACTTGGTCATTCAGTACATTCAGGTACTGGCTTAATTTTATTGCCACATTACGTTGCTGAGATTAGACCTGAAGCATGGGAACTGCAGAATGTCCCACTTGACCAGAAGAAGGTCCTGGACTTGGTTGTTGCAGGCAGTTTTCTCTGATGGCTTGTGACTGCAGTCACCCAAAAGTTTAGAACTGAATAGTTTTTTACTCCATTCTCCAACAATGAAAGTGGACTCCATATTAAAACCCTTTCATGTTATATTGGACTTCCGGCCTCACAGTATGACTGCAGATCATCCCTGTTATTCGTTATCACCCAAATGAGGATGGGTTCTCTGTTAAGTCTGGTTCCTCTCAAGGTTTCTTCCTGTTGCCATTGCAGGGAGTCTTCACCCTTAGCATTGTCACCCTTGGCTTGTTCATCATGGACAAACTGTTAATTATTAATGATACATATTACCTCACTTTTTTTACTTATTCATATTTTTGGGATTGGGATTCTCTAAAGCTGCTATGTGACAATGACCACATAGCAGCTTTAAAAAAAGTTCTATATAAATAAAATTCAACTGAATTGAACTGAAGCAACCTTACATCATAACACAGTATATACAGTAGCCACTATGCACGATTCTTACCCCGACGTGCTCATCGCTCTGGAATAGGCTCAATCCGGACTCATCAGGTAATGACCTTTTTCCATTGCTCTAATGAAATCACCACTACATTTTGGCCAGGCAGTGTGTATATTATACTGTACATAGTGAATAAATAAAAATGAAATGTATGTGTTACTTATTTCTGTCATGTATAAGAAGGAGTGTACAGTAGCATCTTTCATACACCTCCCTTTGAAAGAACTGTTTCTGTGGAAAATTTAATAATTTAGTGTCAAGGACAAAGTGTAGAGAAGAATGCAGTTGCAAATAGAACGAGGTTGTGTAACACTAACTGGGTAAACAAACCCAAATCGACATACAAGAGGTAGCGACAAAAACAGGCAGCATCTGGGGAGTGCAAACAACAGTACCAGGGGAGAGACAGAAATCAGAACCAGGAGAATAAACTAGAACCATAAACACAACACAAATGCTTTTTCTGAGATGAGAGAACGTAAGTTTAACTGCTGGAAGTTTTAGAGTCGGTGTATAAAGAGTGCAGGTAATGAGGGACAGGTGTGCTCTATCAGAATTCAGTCGAATGTCACCGTGTGCTTGTGTACCCTGCCTTGTGCCCCAAGTCTCCTGGAATAGGCTCCGACCCAGTATACAGGATAAAGTGGTATAGAAGATATAGACGATGAGTGAGTAAGAAAATTAACCAACCAGTGCTGCATTCAGGGTCACGTCATTCTTTACGTCAGTATTAATGCAAGGAAACTTCGGGTTAAGAAGCTGCTAAAAAAAAACTCTGAGCTTCACATTCAGATGAATAAAAATTCACAAACATGAGGTTTTCCAGGTTTCATTTTTAGCAGATGTGTGTCTGATGGAATTTTACAATAACATCAAAACCGATACCAGACCACCATGTCCCAGAACCAGCACAGTGTTTCTGTCAGCCCTCCATCAGTCCATCTCTCCTTCTGAATATTCACTTTTATAAAATATATTAGTTTAATGTTATAATGTGCTGCCTGCTGGTACGTGGTGGTAGCTGCATGTTTAAACATACATTGCTTACACGCTGATTTAGCAACTTCATCAAGTTCGCATAAGTTCTTGAAATCGAATACTTTCACATTTACTCAAGCAAAATTACAAAAGAAAAAACTCTTACATTTTACTTTTACTATCTTTAAATTACTTTTTTTCGTGATTGGTCTTTTGTTACTGATGCATAGAGAATGAAGTTTAACTTTTTCACAGATTAAAACATTCTTTAATCTTTTTTTTAAGTTCTTGAAATGTAAAGAATTTACAAGCAGCTGGTATCTAGAAAGATCTTGTAAATAAGCTAATGACCTAAAAAGTTAATATTAAAAAATCCTAATTTTGTCAATATTTGAAGACCTTTAAATGTTGATAATTTTTTTACTTTCACTCAAGTGGATTTTTGACTCTATATTTTTAAACCTCTGTCCTAAGTTGTATCTGTCTGTAGAAGTACTGCAGCGGCGCCACTCTGGTGTTGGTTTAAACCCAAAGCTGTTGAGATTCACATCGCTGCAGAGGGCAGAAGTCTCAGTGGATTAACCGATGCAGCGTTAATGCATGTTTAGAATATGTACGTTATATTTAAATCTGTGTGAGAAAGCACAGAAATGAAGTGCCTGTGCACTGACACACACCAGCTATGATGCTTTTGGTGGAAAATATTACACAACCCTGAAAACGCAATCAGTTTGTTTGTTGGATGTAACAGAGGAGATGAGATGAAGAACTTAAAAATGGGTCATGGACCAAAAAAAAAAAGTTAAGAAACTCTAAATCTACAGATAAGAAAATTCCCTCTTTCAGCTGAAGTCAGAGTCCACAGACTGCTCCAACAGTTCCTAATAATAATAATAATAATAATAATAATAATAATAATAATAACATCTTAAAAAAATAAAAATAACATTTTTTCCCCAAATCTTCAACTTTTATTAAAAAGGCTTTAATTTTTAAGTTTTTATGAAAAAGGATAATAATATGCAGAGTGCGGATAACTCAGTAATCAAAATCTCTGTAAATATCAGTGGAAAAGAGAATGAGAAGAATGCTGATGCTCTGATGTCTAGGATAATCCGTTTCATTTTGTGAGATTATACCAGGATCAGACCGTTAAAAATCAATTAAATTGAAAGGAAAGAAGAGGCAGAAACGGTTCCTGTTAGGTTCCTTGCTGATGGTGGTGACCTGTCAGGGTCATTCTCATTTGTTCCTCATTCTTCAGAAACACATGCAAGGTCATTATAGCAGATAAAGTTCATATAGAGTACAGGTCAATTGAGGTCACCTGCCATGTGTAAACTTCAGAGAACACCAGCAGATATGACAAAAATCATAGAGATACAGTGATATCAGCTCCAGGGAGAAGTGTTAAGTCCAATCACACTCCAAAGTTCTCACTGCATCAAATCTTCTTAATTGTTTTCAGTGCTTGAAGCAGTTCAATAATTTGATCCTTCTTGAAAAGATCACTTACTTTGGCCCGCCAGTATGTACGTTTCTGTATATATGTATATTATATATTCAAAAATAAAATGAAATAAAAAGATTGCATTAGGTAATTAAATAATAATAATAATAATAATAATAATAATAATAATAACAACAACAACAATCAGTTGTTATTTTAACTCCACCTCAGATTAGAGCCATTATGAAGGCAAGGCAAGTTTATTTCTATAGCACATTTCATACACAAAGGTAATTCAAAGTGCTTTACATAATAAGAGAAGAAAATACTCATAAAATGAAATAGGAAATAATGGCAATAAAACTTTTTAAAGAATAAATTTTTTTTTTTAATGTAAAATTTTGGCCCATCCAACTGTTAATTTCATCAATGCATTGGCAGATGGAGTCTACGGGGCTATAATCATTTGGAGATAAGGTGAGGTAAAGCTGGGTATCATCAGCATAACTGTGATAGGCAGTTTGGTTCTCTCTCATTATCTGACTTAGTGGGAGCATATACAGGCTAAACAGGAGCGGTACAAGAAATGAGCCTTGTGGGACTCCGCATGTCATAGACGTCTACTTAGACTTATGCTTTCCTATACTAACATAATAACCTCTTCCTTCTAAGTACTG
The DNA here is from genome assembly GCA_011419295.1 of Clarias macrocephalus. Lineage (NCBI taxonomy): Eukaryota > Metazoa > Chordata > Actinopteri > Siluriformes > Clariidae > Clarias > Clarias macrocephalus. Next base: position 20,988 of record JAAGKR010007210.1, on the reverse strand, counting down.
TAAGTATGACCTGAACCATTTGAGTTCCATCCCAGAAAGTCTGACCCAGTTTTCCAGTCTTTCTATTAGTATGTTATGATCAACAGTGTCAAACGCAGCACTAAGATCTAGCAGTACCAACACTGATATTTTGCTAGAATCAGAATTTAAATTAATATCATTTATTATCTTTATGAACGCTGTCTCTGTACTGTGATGCGCTCAGAGGCCAGATTGAAAATTGTCCAGGTATCCATTTGAGTTTAAGGTGTTTGTTCACCTGATAAAAAAAAAAAAACAACCTTTTCAATAATCTTGCCTATAAAAAGAAGATTTGATATTGGGTCTGTAGTTATTTAATATGGAATTATCAAGATTATTCTTTTTCAGAAGTGGCTTAACAACTGCAGTTTTCAGAGAGTTTGAAAAAGTCCCAGAAAAAAGGGAGGTGTTCAGCACTTCTAAAAGATCTGTTTCAAACAGTCAAACACACTTTTGAAAAAAGATGTGGGAAGTGTGTCAAGGTCGCAGGTTGACGATTTGAGGTGCTGTACTATTTCTTCCAAGATTTTGCTATCAATTGCTTGAAAGACAGACATACAGTAGTAACTGTTTTTTGAGGTGAAGGCTTTACAAAGCATAAGTAGAAGACACACCTTAATATCAACTGTTCAAATGAGATTATTATATCTTTTGAATGCCTACAGCATTGATTTACAGTGTACATGTGTAAGCTGTTTAGGCAGGTGGGAATCTGGCATTCTGTGGACTTTTCCAACCTAACTGAGCTAATGAGCGACTATGATGGCTTCCAGAATAAAAGAAAATTATCTTTTGATCATGCCTGCATTAATAATCCTATGCTGCCCTTTAAAGTGCCTCTTGGTTTGGAAATAGATATACAATATTTTGGTTTTGCCAAATGTTGAGAGCCCCAGCCTGCTGTATGCAATAAAGAAAGCATGAACTGTTCTCGGCCTGTTGACCTCTGAACAGGTGGCAGTACTGGAGACCAACAAAGGTGTGGTGTGTTACTTTTGGCTTAGGCTGGAGTACTTGCCATCAAGCTGCAGAAGATCTTACATAAAGAACGATTAGATTAGATTAGATTAGATTAGATTGTCATTGTGGAAAGAACTTGAAAGTACTGTTGTTAACAGAGTTGAGAGAGTGGTGATTGGTGCATGGACATGTTGGGAAATGGAACAGAGGTGATGAGAATGTGATGGGAAGGTTTGGTGTTCAGAACAGATGGTGGTGGAATTTTTTAAAGAGGATGGAAATGGCAGTGGTGCATACTTTCTTCCAGAAGAGGCAGGAACATAGGGTGACATAAGAGTGGAGGCAGAAGCACTCAGACGGACTACATCTCGTGTTGACATTGTAATCTGAAAGAGATCAGTGACTGCAACGTATTGGTATGAGAGAGTGTAGCCAGACAACACAGGATGGTGGTGTGAAAAATGTTGTGTAGTTTTCAGGGAGGAGTTGCGACAGGCTTTGTGTGGCTCTGGGTACTCCGAGATTTTCCTTGCCACTGTTGCAGTCGTCCTTGGTTTGTTCGTCAGGGACAATTTGACCATTCTGATTCATACACATTCACATTTCATACAAACTTCCATAATTCTTATGATTGTGTAAAGTTGCTTTGTGACAATGAAAATTAAAGTGTATTGGTGCCGATCTTTAAGAACAAGGGAGATGTAAGAGCAGAGCTGTGACAACTACAGAGCATTAAAGCTGATGTGCCATATAAGAGAAGTGGAAGCTAGGTTAAGGGCAGCGGTGAGCATCTGTGAGCAGCAATATGGTTTCATGCCTAGAAAGAGTACAACAGATGCAGTATTTGCTTTGAGGATGCTGATGGAGAAGTACAGAGAAGGTAATAGGGGGTTGCATTGTGTCTTTGTAGATTTAGAGAAAGTGTGACAGGGTGCCAAGAGAGGAGCTGTGGTGTTGTATGAGGAAGTTTGGAGTGGCAAAGAAGTATGTTAGGGTGGTGCAGGACATGTATGAGACCTCTAAGACTGATGAGATGTTCTGCAGGTGTGTTCAAGAAGAGTTCATGGTGGAGGTGGGTCTGCATCAAGGATCGGCTCTGAGCCCCTTCTTGTTTGCTGTGGTGATAGACAGGATGACAGATCAGGTTAGACAGAAGTCTCCATGGACAATGATGTTTGCAGATAACATTGTGGTTTGTAGCGAGAGCAGGGAACAGGTGGAGGAAACTCCAGAGAGGTGGAGGTTCGCTCTGGAAAGCAGAGGAATGAAGGTAAGCCGCAGGAAGACATGGTTGTGAATGAGAGGAACTTAAGTGGAACGGTGAGACTACAGGGAGCAGAAGTAAAGAAGGGTCAATGGTCCAGAGAAGCAGAGAGTGTGGAAAGGAGGTGAATAGGCGTGTACAAGGTTGGAACAGGTGGAGAAAAGTGTCAGGTGTGTTATGTGATAAAAGAGTATCAGCAAGAATGAAAGGAAAGGTGTACAAGGCAGTCAGAGCAGGGATCAGGCAAAGGGGTAATGTACCAAAATGGCAGCTCAGTGTGTTAAGGCTCTGACTTACTGACAGAAGGTTGGTGGTTCTAAGCCCCAGCTCCACAAAGTTGCTTGTCTGCTCCAGGGATGCCATATAATGACCGACACTATGCTCTGACTGCAGCCATCTAAAGAAAAACAAAAAGGTGGGATACATGAAGAATAACGAATTTCAGTGTGCAGTAATGTGAAGAATAAAGGCTTAACATTACTGGTCTGTTCTCTAAGCTATAGAGCGTGATAAAAATCTACACTGAAATCAGAGCTTTCTACACTGTTGATTGTTAGCGGGTTAGCTTGTGTCCATCAGATACTGAAATGTGTGGTGCTTGTTATTCCAGCCAGATGTAGAAGAGCTGCAAATACAGTAGGTAGGAGACCAGAATGTGCTTTACCGTCGCATTCACCGGCGCAACAGGACGACAGCTGGAGATTTAAATCAGTCGCCTTTTAAAGTCATCCCTGAAATGACCGCCAGGTGGCACAAAGGGACATTTTGTAAAAAGGCTGAAATCTCCGCTGCAGATGATACGCCTACTATATATTCACATTTCATGCGAATTACATCATCTGAAATTTGTTTTCCATTAGTCTATGTAAAAGCAGACATTTTGCTTTCTAAAAGTATATATTTTTCACGTCTGTGAGGCAGGTACACACAGTTTTGGTTCATTTTTATTATCAATTATCCTCTGGTAAACTAAGGTAAATTAAGGATGTAATGCAATTACTAGTTTTATTTATTTCTTTTCAAAATCGCATAAAAAAATCATGGATTGTGTTTAGAGTGATTAAAATTTACTTGAAAGTATCTGATAAATTACAAACTGTATTAAAACTGTATTATTAAACACAAATATATGATATGTATATGATAAATATGAGACTAGTGCACTCGTGTAAATAGCTTCTACTATATAATACCATATAGACGATGACACAGCCATTTCCACATGAGTGCACAAGTCTAAAGCAAACGCAATTAATAATTTATTGTCTATATTTAACTTCATTCAGCCATTATTTTCTGTTCAAATGTAAAGATGTGTGTGCAAGAGAAGTACAACTAAGAATAAAGGGGTGTATAATACGTTATTATGCCTAAAACTAGATTGTTTCCAATGCTGAAGCAAACATGATTTTTATTTTGTTTTACAAATGTGTGTATGTTCTTTAAATATACTGTAAACAATAAACACGGCCTTTTGCAAAATGAAAGTGAGTGCCGTTGATCAAAGGGCTGATGAACGCGTGCGCAGGTATGAGCAGATTTATCGATAAAACTGCAGACATACTCCACCAGAAATGCAACAAACATATATATATAGATATAGTTTACTCGCTGAATACAACGCGACAGCGCGCTCCGAGGTGAACACATGCAGACCCCCAGTTACTGTAATCCCTCTTCTCACCTTTCAGTCACAGTAGGTGTGAAGTTATCAAACTGTTTACACTGCTGGCGAATTGGGGTTTTTAAAACGAACTAACAAGACGCAGCGTCTCTGCCTAAAGACGTCTCTGCCTAAAATTTCTTTTGCAAGCAAAACATAAAATAAATTAAAATAAAAATGTTTAATGGTAGCAATTAAATCAGATTTCATAGTCAGATTTGATACTTTCCAAGTGTAATTTATAAATTTACTGAATATATTCAGATTTTGTAAAATAACAACAACCGTTTCCCTCCTAGACTTTTTGTCTGCATCACAATGACCTGAAGCTCAGCACGTCTACTTTCCTTGAAATATATGTCGTGTAAAGGTCTAAATATTCTTTTTTATTTATGGACAGGTATATTATAGACACACTGAAATAGCTAAAAACTACAGTCTAATGCCTGTAAGAAAAAAAATCATATAATGAATAAAAAATAAAAGCTTTGAGATGACCATTTTGTTGTATTTTAGGGGTCATTGAATTAAACTAATACATTAGTATTCTTATTTCTGATATATACATATACATGTTACAATAATGGTCATTAAGGAATTTTGTTTCTTCATTCAAGCTATTTATTCATTTATTATTATTTATTTATTTATTTACGTACAGTATTAAAAATGCATTAAATGCTTAATTCTCTAGACAAGAGGGCAATGAGGTCTGCTGGAAGTGCCAGTCGTTGACTTAAATCTTGCATATGAATGGAGCTCTAAGCGCGGGGGTGAGGGTGGGGGTGACAAAATCTGACATGCGTCTGTTTTTTATTTATTTAAAATAATAATTTCATCACAAACAAGTTGATGGGAATTAACGGCTGATCCCGTCTGTTTATTTATTCAAGTTCAAATCGGCTCGCGTGCGCTTTGACTAAAACTGCGTGCGATGCACTGTGAGCTACTGGGATGGAGAAATGTACGTTTTAAAAATGTTTTCATTATTTATTAAAGAAAATGCTGATGATCATAACAGCCTACTGCATTTCATTCTTATCACAAAAACGCAAAAACACCAGCAATGATTACTGACATCGGTGACATCAGTAGCACGTCCCGACAATGTTTACATTTTCATTTAGTTCAAATTATTTCAGTTAATAAATCTATAAAAAAATAAATCTATAACACAATGTATAAGATTTACACAAAACTCTTTTGACACACATACGTAGCCTCTATAATTACACATGATAAAATCTAATGGCTCACTGTGTTAACGTTCACTTTGCTTCAATTCGATGCAAATAAAAAACGCCTGCATTTAATTACAATTCTATATTTGTACTGTAATTGTAGTATTTTACTACATGTATACTGTGATTCTACTGCATTCGTTTAACTTGATTTTTTACCGTCATGTGCAAATTCAACTAAGAATCAACTAAGGCCTGATGCCTCAGTCTATAGTTATAGCGCCACTTAGTGCCGGCAAACGCAAAACCCAAACGCTGCCGCCGGGTGCCGCAACAGTAGCGGTGCAGTTCTGGTCGAGTGACATCCGTAGGCTGATAAACACCACATGCAATAGAACAATGACGTGAGCAGAAAGCAAAGCAGGAAGTGACCTACAAACTAAGACCAAGGAATTCTGGGAACTGAAGTCCAACAAACACAAACACAGCGTAGTGCAGGAGCGACCCGCAAGCCTCGGTCCTGTCTAAAGTGTTGTACTCCAGTAAAAGTCTCGTTACTTCAGTGAAATTTTACTGAAGTACAAGTAAAGTTACCAGTCTAAAAGTCTACTCAAGTAAAAGTAAAAAGTAGTGACGGCCGAACAGCAAGAGACTGGTTCAGAGTCCCTAAACCAAAACCAGTGAATGAATTCCATCTTCCCAAAATAAATGGCAGCCGCGCCCCTACTACTGGTGACAAATATACAAATATATACAAAGAGCCACCAAACCAAAGGGGCAAAGCAATAATCAAAGTCACTGGGAGGCAAAAAGTCAAAACCAGAATAAACACAAGCAAATATCAAAACTCCAGAATCACAACCTCGTTCCTCTTTCCCGCGTCTCTCTCCGGTTTATATCTGGTGGCGCTGGTTGATGACGTCACTCTCAGGGCGGAAGCGGCCGTGTGGAAGGTCGGGTAGATGCCGATGTGGGGAAACAGTCAGAAAACCCGGAGTGGAGTCTGGAGCGGCGCGCGACCGGGACACGATACACACACACGCGAGTGCAACCAAGTGTTTATACAAAGCAGAATATTTTTATTATTTTTACATTTTCATTCATTTGTTTTACTCAGTAGCGACATTTAAAATGTAGCGAATTACAAAACTTCAAACAAAACATACTGAAGTAAAAGTCAAATTACAGATTTTACTCAATTACAGTATCGCGAGTAAACGTCATCCGTTACGTTCCACCTCTGTGTATAAAGCACTGATACTGGAGACTCCTTCCACACGTTTACATAAGTACTCTGGAATTAACAATCATTAATAATGGGGACGTTTATTCTAACAAGAATAAACACATTTTGTTTATGATTACAATATTTCAGATCGAATGCATTAATATAAAGCTGCCCTACTCTCAGAGCTGTTGTTATAGAGAATTAATCAACACCTTCTGAACAATCAGAGTCCACAGATTCGATGTCTGAAGGTAAATATGATAATCTGGATAGTTACGTATTATTTAACAACTCTGTCTCTGATTACAGTTGTGTAGTATTGTACTGGAAATAGAGTGAAATGCTGAAGGAAATCCAGTTTTAAGGTCACAGGATGAAGCTTGAGCATTTTCTGAGATCAGTGTGTGTGTGTGTGTGTGTGTGTGTGTGTGTGTGTGTGTGTGTGTGTGTGTGTGTGTGTGTGTGTGTGAGATATTGTTTGGAGTGTAAAATGAGTTCACTGTAAACAAATAAGCCTCAGCCCTCCAAAGGGAAATGAGCGAGAAGGTTATCAGGGCGTTTTGAATCCCCCACATGAGGCGTTTCCCCGCGGCGTTCGTCTCCACAGGCTGATGATCTCGCGACCCTGCCATGATTCTCTGTACGATGTTACTCAGTAAACGTGCTTTTCTTCAGCTCCCTTTTTTTAGTTTTAGTTTTACGCTTTTATAACCTCACCAGAGACTTCGATCCTGTCTCTGGCGTCTCCACTAAAATACACTTCGGTATATTCAAAACCCAACACTTTCCGCGTTATCGTCTCTCTCGCGCTCGTCTTTTTTGCTGCGCGGTGTGAGAGGATGCAGATCCAGAGCGCCGACCCTGCTCGCCTCCTCGCTTCCATTCAGATCTTAAATTTTATAGAAGAGTTCGCATGAAAAGCGCACTGACGAGGAGGACGCTTCCTGTCGTTCCTTGCCAGGGGCAGAATGCTGTGGATCTCCTGGCAGCCACGCTGCATGCTAAACTCTGCACTGGTGAAAGAAAAGGGCTGCGGGCCAGAGGAGGAAAAGAGGAGTGGAGGGGATGAAGGAGGAGGAGGAGGAGGAGGAGGAGGAGGAGGAGGAGCTGTGCGGCTCCTTTGGGGACGCTGTGGCCCTGAATGCTGGAGGCTCTTTTCTTCCATCATCTCCATATTTCATAAATGAGTGTACATGCAGCTGAACATGAATATATTATTCCAAATGAGCAGAAAGATGATGTGTTTGAATCAGACACAAATACAGACGTGAAAAGCGTCTGTATTGTTGTTTTGTTGTTGATCTTGTTGTTTTGGCTTTTTTTTTAATAGAAAGCTGAGAGAAGTGCAGCAGGATCCCGTGACATTAAATGCCAGAAGGTTTAATAATAATAATAATAATAATAATAATAATAATAATAATAATAATAATAAATAAATAAATAATAATAATGTGCTTACATTAGGGGTTTCAACAGCAGATCATTCCATCTACATAAAAAAAACATTATATTATTATATTTTTAACCCTCCCATTTTTGCCCAGGCTTGTGTATTTGCAGTGTAATTGTATTTTTATCCAGCTCGGTGTGTGTGTGTGTGTGTGTATGTGTGTGTGTGTGTGTGTGTAACAGCATGGGTGTAGAAGCTACGCCCATGTGTAAATATGCCTGCAGTGTTTAACAAATGTTAATGATAT
>JAAGKR010007210.1:0-12954 GCA_011419295.1 Clarias macrocephalus | reverse complement strand
TATTTACACACACACACACACACACACACACACACACACACACACACACACACACACACACACACACACACACACACACACACACCGAGCTGAGAAGAGCAGAAATGTGTCTAAAAACCGGATATTCAGGGTTAAAGGGAAGCAGGTGAGTTACACATCCATATCCACCCATCTATCCAAACATACTGGTCCGGTATATTAGCACATAAACAGCTGCTTATGGTCTGTCTGTAACGGAATGGGTACTGGACCCATAATAATATTTATGTCGTAATAAAAATAAATTGTCTTATATTTGATAATAATAATTCCATTGGTTTACTCCAAGCAGAACCAGTAAGTTCTAAAATTCCCCCTTAAAGCTTCGTCCAGTCATTACTACAGTATTTGGTTTTCTGTTGCCACTGCTGGCTCACAACTAAGCTTCCAAGCGCGGCAGTGCTTCATTTAACCCTCTGGGGGAAAAGAAATGATATTGTGGCAACCCAGAAAAAAAAGTTGTTCAACGTTTCTCTTTCCAAAGAGTTTAATGTGAATAAAATAAATCAATAATAGTATCCCGGAAATGCAACATAGTGGTCAAATAATTATTCAATGTTGCACAGCGAGAAAATCACATGATAATTACTGTTATTTGAAGCCTGAAAGGCTTCGTGAGAAGTTATGGACCGCGCCCCGCCTCAGGGAACCGTACGGCTGGACGCGGGCATCAGCACCTCAATCTGCGCTTTGACTAAAACTGCGTGCGATGCACTGTGAGCTACTGGGATGGAGAAATGTACGTTTTAAAAATGTTTTCATTATTTATTAAAGAAAATGCTGATGATCATAACAGCCTACTGCATTTCATTCTTATCACAAAAACGCAAAAACACCAGCAATGATTACTGACATCGGTGACATCAGTAGCACGTCCCGACAATGTTTACATTTTCATTTAGTTCAAATTATTTCAGTTAATAAATCTATAAAAAAATAAATCTATAACACAATGTATAAGATTTACACAAAACTCTTTTGACACATATGTAGCCTCTATAATTACACATGATAAAATCTAATGGCTCACTGTGTTAACGTTCACTTTGCTTCAATTCGATGCAAATAAAAAACGCCTGCATTTAATTACAATTCTATATTTGTACTGTAATTGTAGTATTTTACTACATGTATACTGTGATTCTACTGCATTCGTTTAACTTAAAAATTTTTACCGTCATGTGCAAATTTCAAGGAAGAGAGAATGAACTAAGGCCTGATGCCTCAGTCTATAGTTATAGCGCCACTTAGTGCCGGCAAACGCAAAACCCAAACGCTGCCGCCGGGTGCCGCAACAGTAGCGGTGCAATTCTGGTCGAGTGACATCCGTAAGTCATTAAAGCACAGAAAGTCCAATAGCTTCGCCACACAGCCGGTTTCTACTTAAAGATCAGACTAATTAAGCTCGCGGGCCTATCGGGGATCTAGCTGGCGAGGCGTCCTGCGTTTGCTGAGGAAATTACACGCTGGAATAAAGACAGAAGTAGAATGTTAATTTGTGGGGGCAAATGTTATAATCAGGAACTTGTGCGGGTCTTTATAGGTCTCGCTCACTGGTCCCAGTGTGATCACTGGGTAATTTTAGCAAAAGGTCACAAACCTGGCACCGATCCATCGCTCGTATTATCTGGATGGCTCGCTGAGTGAAGCCATAATCACGCTCTCGTCTTTAGAAAAACGCTGCAGCCGAGAGCTATTTCACAACCGTTACAGGGAAGGCAGACGATTCAGCTTCAAGGTTAAAGACAAGGGCGCAACGGGTTCACCGCTTCTAGAGCTAACGTGGCAAAAGAGGGGAACAGACAAAAAGGACTCGCTGAAATTTCTGTCAGCAGAATAACAAAAGTGAAAATGAAATGAAATGGGAAGGAATCGAACTGAGGCTAAAATGCAGGGTGATTGAGTATATTTAGGAAGAGGCAGCCAGTGATGGCATGAAACAGATAGATTTTATTGCCGATGGCTGAGCTGGGTGGGGGAGGTGGGGGGTCCAGTAGAGAGGTAGAGAGGAAATGAAATGGTGTCCTGAGGCTCGAGGACAGCGTGATTCAGCCGTGGCGATGGATGTCCTGATGAACACGATTAGGCTGGTGTGGGATCCTGCACAGAGAGCAGACACGTCCCATAGCTCAGCCGCTGGGACCATCCGTCTCCGTCTGCCTCCTCCACAACAGAGGAGGACTTTACAAGCCCGGATACACAGATACGACACTGAGAGCAATAACAAACAGGGAAAGAAGAGACAGAGATTTAATCCACCATCATGTTCCATTTCTTATTTCTGTTCTACCTCATCAGCATTTCCCTGAAGTGAGTCGTCACTTGCGTTATAGCAGCTATAAACACTCGTTCGCTCACAGCCTCTCTGGTTTCCATCTCTTCCACAAAGAAGTGTAATTCCTTTTCTCCTGACGATGGACAGCTTCATCTCTGACTGTTACAACGCACTGGAGACTTCTTTCATAAATGTCCGGTAAAAGATGTCTGCTTACAGAAAACACCACCATGTCCACAGTTCCTCAGTTTTAATGTAATCTGGCAAAATCAGAAGATGGCACATTATCTGTAGACACTGAGAGCTAACTAGCTACTTTCCTACCTTAAAACCTTCCATCTTCATAATTCCTTAGCAACACCACCGGGCAGAACAGCCACACGGCTTCTCTAATGGAATTAAAATAAGATGTTTATTTCACCATTAATTATGGGTCAATAAATATCTGCCTCTGGATGAATTATGTGTATGCCAGGTTAAAGAGATGCGTCTCCAGTCTGCTTTTAAATTTGGAGACTGTGTCTGAGCCCCGGACATTATCAGGAAGGCTATTCCAAAGCTAAGGAGCCAAATATGAAAATTCCCTCCCCCCTTTTGTGAACTTTTATATTCTGGGAACTACCAGAAAACTGCAAACGTTTTGTGATCTTAAGGAACATGGCGGATTGTAATGTGTCAGAAGACTGGCTGTATACATGGGAGCTAAACCACTTAGAGCCTTGTACGCAAGCAATGCTAGTTTGTAATCAGTGGAGGGATGATAGTATTGGGGTTATATGATCATATTTTCTGGATCCAGTGAGAACCCTGGCGGCTGCATTTTGGATGAACTGTAGCTTGTTTATTGAGGATGCAGGACAACCACCCAGTAATGCATTACAGTAGTCCAGTCTGGAGGTCATGTATGTATGAACCAGACTTTCCACAGCAGATACAGATAAAAAAAAAAGTCTTTGTGAAATGGTCCAAACACTCATATTTGGTTTGCCATATTTGATATTTAAAATATGGCAATGTAGATGAATTCATGTTATTTTTGGCAGCGCGGTGGCGTAGTGGTTAGCATGTTGACTTTGCTTTCCAGGTCCTGGAATTTGATTCCTGCTCTCGGTCTGTGTGTGTGTGGAGCATGTTCTCCCTGTGCTTGGTGGGTTTCCTTCAGTTACTCTGGTTTCCTCCAACAGTCCAAGGACATACAGATTAGGCTAATTAGCATTTCAAATTGCCAGTAGATGAGAAAATGGTGACCTACTCCAGTATCTTTATCAAGAAAACCCGTGGACAGCATCTAGGAAAACCTGGCATGGTATAGTCCATAAGTTCACAACACTGCAGTGTTGGGGGGCGTTACTTTTTAAAGTAACTAATTACATTACAAAATGACTGTCATTAAAAAGTAATCAGTTACATTACAGTGTTACTTTCTGATAAAAGTTGCAGGAAATGAAAACTCCTTTGTGCTTCCTCATGCATGTTGTTTTAGTCGAGACCTTTATAATTATTCTACCATCATCACTCAGTGAAGTTTGGCTCATAATCTGTTCACTACTAACACCCCTGTCTCAGCTACGCGGTGTCGCGCGGTGGCCGTAAGTGCGGTTCATCAGGATTCACCGCCAGTTTCTGTCCTGTGATCAGGTTTCCATCTTTCCACGCGTTGGTCCTCACATAGTCAAACCGCGTAGGTGAGATACAGTAGGGGTATAACAGCAGGAATAACAGAGGGGGCGGGGTATCGGGGGCGGGGCTTGTAGGACAACTTCCTCACACACACACACACACACTAATGGATGGGGAATGACTGCTGTCTGGCTCACGGATTACATAAAGTGTCTGAATAACGGATTACATTCTTGAAAAAGTAACTAAGTAACTGAGGACTTGAATGGCGGCGCGAACGCGTTAGATACTGTTACATCACAAAAATAATCTGAGTCCTCGAACGCGTTACACACAACACTGCTGTACAGTATATGATTGCAGGTAATAAAGTGTGTGTGGTGCAGTGGAGAGTTTAGCAGTGCGATGGTTCTGGTGTGAATGTTCCTGTACCTTCTGGTATCTACATTCAGTATCACACACACACACACACACACACACACACACACACACACACACACACACACACACAGTAATAGAGGTCACAGACTGACAATAATTTAGGAATTAAAGAAAATGAATTAATCTGAACACTTTCCTGAAATCTCCAGCTCTCCTAATGAAATGTTTGTATTAATATTAAAATGAGACTTTTTGCACTTTATTATTTAAAATTTTCTTGTCTGATCAACACTCATTTTCAGTCTGTTTATAAGAAGGAAATAAATTTACTGTTTATTTATATGCAGACATTTAAACATTTTGTTCCATCACTTTTATGGTTGTCTTATTTTAAGTCAATCAGCACCATAAGGACTTTTGCACCACAACGTCTACAGTCGGCTTCATTTCTTATTAATTACCAACAAATAGCCGTCAAATTTATTTTCGCTTACTGTACCTGTTATTGATGGAGTGTGGTATGGTAGTGTAGTGGTCAGTACCTTCAGGGTCGAGGGCTCGCTTCCTGCCTGTGTGTGTGTGTGTGTGTGTGTGTGTGTGTGTGTGTGTGTGTGTGTGTGTGTGTGTGTGTGTTTGGAGTTTGCATGTTCTCTCCATGTTTGGTGGGTTTCCTCCGGGTACTCCAGTTTCCTCCCATATTCCAAATACATGCAGATTGTGCTAATTGGTGTTCCCAAATTGCCCATGGTATGTATATGTACAGTACAGAGCAAAAGTTTGGACACCCCTTCTCACTCAAAGAGGTTGAATTTGTATTATGGTAAGAAAAAAGCAGCTAAGTGAAGAAAAACGAGTGGCATCATTACTTTAAGAAATGAAGGTCAGTCAGTCGGAAAAATTGGGAAAACTTTGAAAGTGTCTCCAAGTGCAGCCACAAAAAGCATCAAGCGCTACAAAGAAACTGGCTGACATGCGGACCGGCCCAGGAAAGGAAGACCGAGAGTCGCCTCTGCTGCGGAGGATAAGTTCATCCGAGTCACCAGCCTCAGAAATCGCAGGTTAACAGCAGCTCAGATCAGAGAGCAGGTCAATGGCACACAGAGTTCTAGCAGCAGACACGTCTCTAGAACAACTGTTAAGAGGAGACTGTGTGAATCAGGCCTTCATGGTAGAAGATCTGCTAGGAAACCACTGCTAAGGACAGGCAACAAGCAGAAGAGACGCGTTTGGGCTAAAGAACACAAGAAAGAACACAAGAGAGAAAACTTGCTGAATGAGAAGGGGTGTCCAAACTTTTGCTCTGTACTGTATATGCGTGTGTGTGCCCTGCAGTTGATTGGCACCCTCTCTAGGGTATACCCCGGCTTGTGCCCAAATCTCCTGGGATAGGTTCCCCCCCCGTGACCCTGTATTCAGGATAATTAATACAGAGGATGAATGAATGAATATTAAATGATGGGACTGTACAAAATTACAATAAATCACAATTTTTAGGAACGACTTGTCTATTACTAATTTAATTACATGGATGACATCATTTTAACCCATTAATCTTTGCATCATTTTATTCTTTTTGTGCTGATCGTGCACTTAATCTGTCCACATGCTCACGTGCGTCCAATCATTGCTTTAGGACTCCATATAAAAGGGAAACGAAACGGAAGATTTAAAAAATGACAAATTTACAAACATTATAGATAAAGAATATTGTTCAGAAACATGTTGAAGGATTGTGCCAGTGGAATAAGTTAGAGGTGATGGATGTGCCGTTATAAGAAAATAATCAGCAGCAGGGTGGGATAATAAATCAGAGTTAGAGCAGAGAGCTGGAGTGAAAAACAGGTAGTTTATATTAAAACCTGGACATTTTTGTGAAGATGCTGTTTATAAAATGTGCACAGTTTGGAGTGTGTTGTGTAACAAACACAAATGGCCGGGCGGTGTGGTATAAAATGGGGCAGTGCTATTACACACACAGCGGCATGTCCACATCTCCCTGTAATTCAGAAGGACCTTGTTTTTCCTCTATTTTTCACAGAGAAACTTAACAAGCAAAGATCTCCCTTTGTGACTCGGCACTCGATGTGAAAGAACCTTCTGGAGCTCAGATGTAGCAAAAAATAAATAAAAATATTAGCTGATTAGATACCTAAAGGTGAAATAACTAACCACCAGGAAAGAGAAGCGTGTCTCAGTCCGGGAAACCGCCTCTACCGCGCGCCGCCCACCTCCCGAATTTCTGCTTTGGACTATCGGGACAGCAACTAGAGACGTCTAAATGAATGGATATGTTTACGGAGAAATGTTTACTGACACCCAATATAATGGCACATTAACATTTTATTTGCTTCTGTCAAGAGCTCAGTGTGTCGGAGCCTCTGCTGAGGCTTCTCACAGGCTCTCCATCTTGTTTCCTGCCAGATACGTCTATAACAAACGCCTTCAACCACACACAGACCTGTGGAAACCCGAGCGCCAGGATTTTATGTTGTGTTCGACAATGAAAAACGCCTATTAGGTTTGAAAATGCAGAGCCACGCTCAGCAGCAAATCTCCATCTCAGGATCGCACACAGCCTCGGGCCAAGAGCGAGGTTTCAATATTTAATTGTTGGACTGAACCTTAAGCCACTTTAAAGCAGAGCGCGAGAGGGTCGCGCAGCACAGCTCATTTATTTTACAAGAGCCGAAAGAACACGGTGTTCTCAGATACATGGTTCTGTTTCATAGCCTTAATTAAAGAGAAAACAAACGCAGCGTGTGCACCGACACCTTCATCAGAATGAAACTCACTCGTTACCTAAAAAATACAAAAATGCACCGAGCAGGTTTACACTGATGCACTCGCTCCAATACCTCGAGGCTTCTATAGAAGCATCGCACAGTGTAATGTACAGAATACGCTGTATTTTTTTTTCTTCAGTGCCAGTCAAAAGTAAGGGGGTAATTTTGTGTGTTCGGACTTTACAAAGGAGGGAGAAATTAATAAAAAGCATGAGGTGTCACTCATCCTCTCTAGCCACTCACTCATCCTCTATAGCACTGATCCCGTACAGGATTGCAGAGGCCTGGAGCTTATCCCTGGTGACTCGGATGGGTTATACCCTGGACACGACGTGACACTCAATTACACACTACCGAGCCTAATCTGCATGCCTGTGGACTATGGGAGTAAGACAAGAGTACCTGGAGGAAACAAACCAAGCTTGGGGGGAACGTGCAAACTCCACAAACAAAGACCTGAGAGGAATCGGCCCCCCGACCCTGAAGGTCCAAGGTCACAGTGTTTACCACTACGTCACCATGCCATAGCATGAGGGGTAATTCTTTAATAAAAATAAAACATAAACGTTGATGAATACATTATAATAAAACCGATTATGACAGCATGTCCTTGAGTGTTTTATTTCTCTCGTACCACCATCAAATTACTCACCATTAAATATTCTTCTATTTTGTGAATGACATCACACATGATCAATTTGCCGCTTGCATTATTTTACACCTGTGTTTTGCTACTGGAATACTGTCAGAGCTGCTGCCGTGGAGAATTACAGATAAATGACACTAATCAACATATTCTGACTAATCAGAATCCAGAAGCACTGTGGTCCAGACATCTGCCCTCAAATTTACTCAAAGTATATGACGGATGCAAGTGTAAATGCAGGGATTTTAAAAATAACAGGCAATCAAAAATCAAAACAAGATTCAAACAGCAAAACAGTAATGTGGGGCTCAGCCAAAGAGAAAACCTCAGAAAGTTCCTCCCCGTACAGCCCCGTGATACAATGTCCAACTTTACAACAGAAATAAACATCTTTACAGCCTAGCACAAGAAAATTGGTTTTGGTCTCCATAGCTAGATTTCTCATTCATGACACCTGTACAGGGGGATGCGGTTTTATATAAATCATCAGAGAAAATTACATCAAGCCATAAAGTTATGCTTAATCTGAGGCAGGGCTTATTTAAGTGACGTCTGCACTGGAGGTATCAAACCGCTAGCTGTCTGCTTTGTTTAGCTGTTTAGCTCTCCTGCCTCAGTTTAACTAACCAGCTGCTTGGAATCATAGTAGTTTAACTTACCATAAGAAATGAAGGAGTTGAAATGGGACGATGGTACAGATGACCAAGTTCAATTCACGCCAAAGTAACATTAGTATATGAATTAAGGTTAGCGACCTTAGCATTTTAGCTAAGCTGAAGCTAGGCTAGCTAGCTAGCTTGTGGTAACTGACATGAGTAGGAATGTTCCCAACAACAGCCAAGCTTTGTTCACGCCACCCATTCACCCAGTTATGGCCTCAGGTCCTGCCAAAATAGAGATGAGCAGAACTCAAAACCTCTTCAGAAAACCCAGGTGATGTAACCCAGGGTTTGCCCAGTTCTTATACAGCAACGCATTTATTATTATTATTATTATTATTATTATTATTATTATTATTAATAATAGATTTTTTTTACCTGCTACTGTGAAGAACCCTTACATTTACATTTATTGCAGTCTGTTTGGTTTATGCAGCAACACATAAGTATATTAAATCATTAAAACCCCCAGTGAAAAAAAAATACACTTTAGTGTATTACAAATATACTGAAATATTTCTAACAAAAACTTGTACCATCACTTAATATATAAAAAGTATACTAACATCATGCTTTCACCATTATAGTACACATTCCAAAAATAAATTATAGGAAAATATGAAAGAAAAATATTATTATAGAAAAAGTGAAAGGTGGGTCTAATTTCCAAAGCACACTTATTTAAACTTTGTTTTCCAATTTATTTTTGGTATATATTTTTTAAGAAATATGCTAGAAATAATTATTGTAGAAATATACAAAAACTATACATTAGAATACAAATTTTAATATACAGTAGTCTCAGTATATTTTCAGTTAAATTGAAATGTACTTATTCATATGTACTTATTTATGCTTATATTTAGTGCACTACTCTCTTGTGTGCTCAGTTTTAGACTCGTTTTTTTTTTTTTGCACGCTGAATCTCTCTCATGCACGTGCTCAAACATGTTTTTGTGTGCTGAAAATCACTTTTGCTCATTCAAGATAATTTATGAGTGTTTGAACTCTGTCTCTTCTGCGCACTCAATATCATAAAGCTACACTTGCATGACCTGCAGTAGCGTTAGAACTATGCAACTATTCCAGCCAACCAGAGACTAGAATAGGAGCAACACCAGCCAATCAGAAACTGGAGGCGGGCAGATTCGGACTGTGTTTTCTGATTGGCTCCCCAGTTCTACGCTCCTAGTTTGAATTCACAGCTGGAAGCTGCATCATTGTGTGCATTAGTTCTTATCGTTATTATTTTATTTTCAACGACATAAGGTCAATTTCACGATTTTTATTAAGTGGTTCAAATACATAGTTTAAACTACAGAATTGTATAATGAGTTGTTGGTAAATCTTATGTATTTCACTTCTGGTGTAATGCACCGTAGCTCTCGGCCTGTTTTCATACTCTGTGTAAAAGAATCAACACACCAGGTTTAAACTAATACTGTATCTGTAGATTCTAATACTGCACCTGTATATTCTAATACTGTACCTGTATATTATAATACTGTACTGTATATTCTAATACTGTACCTGTATATTATAATACTGTACTGTATATTATAATACTGTACTGTATATTATAATACTGTACTGTATATTCTAATACTGTACCTGTATATTATAATACTGTATCTGTATATTATAATACTGTACCTGTACGTTATAATACTGTACTGTATATTCGAATACTGTACCTGTATATTATAATACTGTATCTGTATATTCTAATACTGTATCTGTATATTCTAATACTGTATCTGTATATTATAATACTGTACTGTATATTATAATACTGTACTGTATATTCTAATATTGTACCTGTATATTCTAATACTGTACCTGTTTATTCTAATACTGTACTTGTATATTCTAATACTATACTGTATATTCTAATACTGTACTGTGTATTATAATACTGTACTGTATATTCTAATACTGTATCTGTATATTCTAATACTGTACTGTATATTCTAATACTGTACCTGTATATTCTAATACTGTACTGTATATTCTAATACTGTACTGTATATTCTAATACTGTATCTGTATATTCTAATACTGTACCTGTATATTCTAATACTGTACCTGTATATTCTAATACTGTACTGTATATTCTAATACTATACTGTTTATTATAATACTGTACCTGTTTATTATAATACTGTACTTGTATATTCTAATACTGTACCTGTATATTATAATACTGTACTTGTATATTCTAATACTGTACCTGTATATTATAATACTGTACTGTATATTATAATACTGTACCTGTATATTATAATACTGTACTTGTATATTCTAATACTGTACTGCATATTCTAATACAGTACTGTGTATTATAATACTGTACTGTATATTATAATACTGTACCTGTATATTCTAATATTGTACCTGTATATTATAATACTGTACTTGTATATTCTAATACTGTACCTGTATATTATAATACTGTACTGTATATTATAATACTGTACCTGTATATTATAATACTGTACTGTATATTATAATACTGCACCTGTATATTATAATACTGTACCTGTATATTATAATACTGTATCTGTATATTCTAATACTGTACCTGTATATTATAATACTCTACCTGTATATTATAATACGGTACTGTATATTTTAATACTGTACCTGTATATTCTAATACTGTACTGTATATTATAATACTGCACCTGTATATTCTAATACTGTACTGTATATTCTAATACTGTACTGTATATTCTAATACTGTACCTGTTTATTATAATACTGTACCTGTATATTATAATACTGTACTGTATATTCTAATACTGTACTGTATATTATAATACTGTACCTGTATATTATAATACTGTACCTGTATATTCTAATACTGTACTGTATATTCTAATACTGTACCTGTATATTATAATACTGTACTGTATATTATAATACTGTACTTGTATATGTATATTATAATACTGTACCTGTATATGTATATTATAATACTGTACCTGTATATTCTAATACTGCACCTGTATATTATAATACTGCACCTGTATATTATAATACTGTACTGTATATTCTAATACTGTACTGTTTATTATAAAACTGTACCTGTTTATTATAATACTGTATCTGTATATTCTAATACTGTACTGTATATTATAATACTGTACCTGTATATTCTAATACTGTACTGTATATTCTAATACTGTACCTGTATATTATAATACTGCACTGTATATTCTAATACTGTACCTGTATATTATAATACTGTACTGTATATTCTAATACTGTACTTGTATATTATAATACTGTACTGTATATTATAATACTGCACCTGTATATTATAATACTGTACCTGTATATTATAATACTGTATCTGTATATTCTAATACTCAACCTGTATATTCTAATACTCAACCTGTATATTCTAATACTGCACCTGTATATTATAATACTGTACTGTATATTCTAATACTCTACCTGTATATTCTAATACTGTACTGTATATTATAATACTGTACTGTATATTATAATACTGTACTGTATATTATAATACTGTACCTGTATATGTATATTATAATACTGTACCTGTATATGTATATTATAATACTGTACCTGTATATTATAATACTGTACTGTATATTCTAATACTGCACCTGTATATTATAATACTGTACTGTATATTCTAATACTCTACCTGTATATTATAATACTCTACCTGTATATTATAATACTGTACTGTATATTCTAATACTGTACCTGTATATTCTAATACTGTACCTGTATATTCTAATACTTTACTGTTTATTATAAAACTGTACCTGTTTATTATAATACTGCACCTGTATATTATAATACTGTACTGTATATTCTAATACTGTACCTGTATATTATAATACTGTACCTGTATATTTTAATACTGTACTGTATATTCTAATACTGTACCTGTATATTATAATACTGTACTGTATATTCTAATACTGTACTTGTATATTCTAATACTGTACTGTATATTATAATACTGCACCTGTATATTATAATACTGTACTTGTATATTCTAATACTGTATATGTATATTCTAATACTGTACTGTATATTCTAATACTCAACATGTATATTCTAATACTGTACCTGTATATTCTAATACTGCACCTGTATATTATAATACTGTACTGTATATTCTAATACTCTACCTGTATATTCTAATACTGTACTGTATATTCTAATACTGTACTGTATATTATAATACTGCACCTGTATATTATAATACTGTACTGTATATTATAATACTGTACTGTATATTATAATACTGTACTGTATATTCTAATACTGTACCTGTATATTCTAATACTGTACTGTATATTCTAATACTGTACCTGTATATTATAATACTGCACCTGTATATTATAATACTGTACTGTATATTCTAATACTGTACCTGTATATTATAATACTCTACCTGTATATTATAATACTGTACTGTATATTTTAATACTGTACCTGTATATTCTAATACTGTACTGTATATTATAATACTGCACCTGTATATTATAATACTGTACTGTATATTAT
>JAAGKR010007209.1:0-38171 GCA_011419295.1 Clarias macrocephalus | reverse complement strand
CGGGGGTCATACGGGCTCTATCGAGTTTGTTCTATAGGCTATTCTTAGATCAGCCGGTGTGGGTGGTTTCACGTGGAGTAACTATAGGAACAAAAAGAAAGAAAAACATCAGAAAATGTCTACGCCAGAGCTGCGACAGTGGCGTCATCAAATTAGTATGTAGACCAACTAAACCACGTGATCTTCTTTGCCTTTACAACACATAATGAAGTGGAGTTGCAATTAGTACATTATGTTCCCAACAGCATGTAACGCAGTTTTTTTTATCCTCTAACAGCCTGAACACAGCAATTTACCAATAAGCACAATTAACATCTATTTTTATTTATTTTAGCTATTTTCATTTAATTGACTTTTTTACATTTATAGTCACAGTTCCTATTTTCACTGACAGTATGTTTTCGCAGCTAAAGACACTCACTCCCTCTTCGGCCTCTCTTTACTCTCTCTTCAAGTTAACATAATAATAATAATAATAATAATAATAATAATAATAAATCACAGCTGAAAAACAGTACATAAAGAAGCACAAACTCTGCTGAAACTTTAAGGAAGTGAAACTGTATCTCTGATTGTGTCTTTGGTGATTTATTTTTAAATGAGTTTATAAATTAAGAATTGATGATGTATGCAATGCTCATCAGTTGTTTTTTCCTCCTGGTTAAGTGCCACAAACACTGTTAGCCTAGCTATCATAGCATCAGCTGCTTTCTGCTTTGTAACAGTGTAATTTTAATGTGTAACACAGGGCTCTCAGTACGGGAATTTACAATCCCTCACCTCGGGCAGGTGCGGATCAGTTTGCTCTATCAACCCGTGTTTTATCACATAATGGTGCTTCACATCACTGCTTGTTTCGGAACATAGACAAACTAGTTTTAAACTTCAAATAGAAAGAATAACCATATATTGATCTGCCCATACATCTTTGAAGGTTCAGTTTTCATAGTCTACGTTCCTTTTCTTGGTGTAAGCCATGCTTTGTCACGCAATCGTTTGTGTTTTGTGGGGATTTTGGTGGCATGTAGGTTCATTACCGTAATTTCTGTGTCTTCCCCATATTCTGTGTATACACTTTACTTAAACATTTTGATTTCCTTTGATTTTGATTGCAGGTTTAGCATCAGGCAAATACTGAAGGACAGAAGTTATATTAACTTAGTATAATTTTCTATAGTAAGAAATTTTTCTGAGACTGGTTTGACAGTTGTCCAATGTATGTAATGTAAAGACATCATTGAAAGAGCGAGTCGGGTTTCCTCTTAGTGCTCCGTTTTTTTCCCAGTGCAACAACATGCAGATTAGTCTAACTGCCATTCCTGTAGTGTGTGTGTGTGTGTGTGTGTGTGTGTGTGTGTGTGTGTGTGTGTGTGGCCTTGCAATAAATTAGCACCTTGTCCAGGGTGTAACCTGGCTTGTGCCTTAAGTCTCTCAGTAGACTTCTGGCACAATCCTGTAAAAGGATAAGTGCTACAGAATGAATGAATGAACTAATGTATTTATTTATGCACATACTGTTTGAATATATGTGTATTGATGAATGAATTTAAACAATATTTAGGTCAGTTTAGTTGTAACTCAACAAGGGTTTGATTCCTGCCTTGTGTCTGTGTGTGGAGAACATTTGAATGTTTATTACTGCATATGCACACAACTGTAAACTTTATTGAAAAAAAAAGTAAAGATGTAAAAGTCACATCATAACTTTGTTTGTCATACACAACACAGGAGCAAAATGTACTATATTAGGAAAGAACTTGAAGAAGAGCAGAGTTACATGAGCGTCTCCTAGCGGCCAGATGTATTAATGTGCTTCTTGGTGTAGTTACTGTATAGGTTTAGTCATGTAAGGTCATTCGAGTGAAATTTAGTTATTCGAGTAAAAATAAAGATCACGTCTAATTTATTTGATGCTAGAATAAGTAACTGTCGTTGATGGAAAAAGAGTTTGTAGAAACAGGTAAAAGCTAAAAATAAGCTGATCAGCTTTAATGTAATAATTGATGTTCTTATTTCAGTTTAAAGCTCACATACATGTCTGCCTCTCAGAACTCTCTGCCTAACTTATTAATACAATGAAATAAAATTTTGTAAGGTTGAGTATCATATTTATTTATTTAGTAAAGTAAACGACTTATATGTTTCTATAGTCAACAACTTGTTTACACTCATACACTGGTAATCAGAGAGAGAGAGAGAGAGAGAGAGAGAGAGAGAAAGAGATGAGAAATTGAAAAAGTAGATCAGATAAAGATTGAGTTTTGTCTTTAAACAACTTGCATTAAACTTTATTTACATCAAATATTAAGTAATCCGCCTGGACAGAGATCAATCTGGCTGGACAGAGATACAGACAGACATACAGACAGAAATAGGAATAGCAATGTCACTAAAAATAAATAAATAAATAATAATAATCCACACAAAAACACAGACTTCTTACATAAAGAATGACAAACATATTAGCACTGAATTAAACACATCAGAAATATTTTAATAAAAATAGATAGATAGATAGATAGATAGATAGATAGATAGATAGATAGATAGATAGACAACACTGCTGAGTTAATCCGTACAGTGATACTGAGACACTAACCTTTGACCTGTGAGGTTAATGTTTTTACCCTGCTGTAATTAGCTACAGCTCATAATTAGCTCCTGTGGGGAAAGTGATAAATTATTAACTCTAGAGTTTATAAATTAACACCTATAGATAAGTAATGTGTGCTGATTAAAAATACAAACAGACACAGACACAATGCTGACTACAATGTTTTGCATGCTATGTTCTGTTTTCTCATAAAATAAAAACACAATTACATGATTCTTCAGATAGATAGATAGATAGATAGATAGATAGATAGATAGATAGATAGATAGATAGATAGCAGTCATGACCTATAAAAATACTTCAAAAAGAACTCATACACATAATATACATAAATATAAATGTTAATACAGTAATAAGTTTTCTCCATTAGGTGAGACTCATCCAAATAGTTTTTCAGTCTGGGGGAGGTTGGAAAGTTCCTCATATTTGAAGCCACCAAAGTCAAAGGATCCTCCCCTGTCTGAAAAGATTTGTTACAGTGAAGGAGAGAGTAGGAGGGGGAGTCGTTTGCGTGAGTGTGTAGTGGTGTGTGTGTGTGTGTGTGTGTGTGTGGGTGGGTGGGGGTTTCTCTGTATTGTTCCAATTTTATTTTGAGTGGGGAGAGAGTTGTTAAGAAGAAAGAGCAATAGAGAGAGATTGGGAAGAGTCGTTAAGGTGTAACAACCATAGAGTGGGCTTTCTCGGTGGAACTTTCTTGATCTTCCTGGGGATCGATGAAAGGGCAGAGTGAAAAATAGGAGACATGCTCTAGGATTTTAAATGTTAAATGTAGTTAGTTAATGGAAGTTAAATGTTTCTTGCTAACAAGAAAGAAGTCCAATTGACATAACTCAACTCCCAGGTAACCTCACCTGGATGAGTGAGAACCACATTACAGTCAGGACAGAGGAATTTACACTTCTCAGTAGCATGACAAGTTGTTGACGTTCTGTGAACTCTTTGAATAATAATAATAATAATAATAAAATCCAGTATGGACCCTGACGAAGCTTCCAGCCCATCAGAACAAACTAAACTCATCAAGCAACTTGTGTTAAAATGAACACACGTAATATCTAATAAACATTTATATTATGTTACTGGAGATGCTCCTGTGTGACGTCAATAATGTATATAAAAGTATGCTTTGCTTTTGCAGTTTTTGCCTATGATTTTAATGTGATACTATTATCAATATATATATTATTAAAAGAAAAAATGAATCGTGGAGATATATATCAGTTGTTGTTGTTGTTGTTTTTTTTAGATATGAAAATTTTTAACTTTGTGTTACTGTCACTTTGTGAACTCGATATGACAGCGATGCTTCGTCTGATTAGTTAGCTCTCTGCGCTCTGATTGGTCAGCGTGCAGTCAGGAGGGTGCATCGAAAGCGCTCCTGATTCAAACGACCAATCAGCAGCGACTCTGCCCTGCGCGTGCTGCCCGTTATTGCACCGTCGCATTGGGTCAGACAGCGCTCGAGCTTTGTGCGCGCGCAGTGGTTCCAATATGCAAAGCGCAAACGCGTCGTGACCAATCAGCACTCGAGTTTTACAAGCAGGAGGCGTTTAAAGGGGCCGCTTGTGTGTGTGTATATACACACAACATGGACTTTACACGGACTTTGTGAAGTTTCAGCGATAGAAACATTTCACTTTCTCACCGTGACAGCTTTGTTTTATTCCATATTTTGTTGGATTTGTGAGGTTTGTTCGATAAAGACGAGTTTTGTGCAGATTTTACACCTGAGTCGCAGAATGAAACTGGAAAGTCAGGAATCAGGTAAGGAGGAGAAGTCATACAAAGTCTAAACTACTTTCTGACGACAACATGAACAATGAATAATCATCTGGTACATCATTATATTCCATACAATAATTCAGCAACTTATTACAGCAAAGCTCTTACTTCAAATATTATTATTATTTTTGATTATTATTACATTAAAGGTATTGCCCAAATTTTAGCTTTTTGCTAAACTCTTACTTTTAGTGACAGAGCTTCAGCCTGAGGACTGTATTGCTTTTTTTCTTTGTTTGTCAGTCTATTTCATTAATTGTTTGCATGTTTCTTTAAATACTACAGATAAAAAATACAAAAAGGATAGAAAATGCACAATGTTTTAATTGTTTGTGGGAATGAAAGCTTGCCACCTGCAGACTAAATGTGCACCAGGATTCTGTTGGATGAAACAACTAACAAGAACGTTCTTCCTAAATGTTCTTTCTTTCTTTCTTTCTTTCTTTCTTTGACGGAAACGAGTTAACCCTTAATCAGGTGAAGAAACCACATTTGGTAACTGTGTCAGTGTCAGCAAAGAAAACATGCATATTTGTAGAAAATCATTATTTTGGTATTTTTGCACATTTTATGCTTAAATTAATCTGCCTTTAACTTTAGCTGTTTAACTTTAGCCTTTAACTTTAGCACACTAATTGTTTTTGAAATAATTTTTTAATATACACTCACTTAAAAAAAAAAAAAACTGTAACCCTAGATGAATGAGATGTATATGTTAACTGACAATAATGAAAAATCTTTAAAAAAAAAAAGTGTTAAGAAAGTCTTCAATTTTTCAAAGTATTTTCATGAGCACTTTATAAAGGGTTAACAACCCTCTTACAGGACATGAACACTCATTAACATGGTACTATAGAATTTATTTTGTTTGTGGTTTGCTCTAAAGTAAAACCCATCTCTTACATATTTCTGCTCAAACATAAAAAATCCAGCTCATACCCGAGATATTCACAAGTAAGAAAAAGAAATTCCAAATTTGTAGTTTCGAGCGTAATTTACAGCAAGTCTCGAGTCTAAACCAACAGAATACACAGGAGGGGGAATGTGGTACCATTAACTTACAGTATATATAAGTATAGCAATGATAAAAACCAGCGGTATTCAGAGTAAAGGGAGGACCACATTTGATAAATAGTTGTGCAAGTTGCAAGTATGGTTTAAGTTTTTAAAACTTAATAGAAGAAAAGGCTGATATCAATCAAACCCAACCATCCAGTACCTCATGTTCCACTTCTGTTCCACCAAGGAACAGGGGGTACTGTTCCCATGGGTACACAATGGATCTCCTAGATTACACAGCTGAAGATTTAAAATAAGACCATATGATTGTTTTTCTAATCTGTCCTGTGTGGTGAGTCTGTGCCCATATAAGAGTTTTTTATTATTATTGTTGTTGTTGTTGTTATAGCCTTGCTGTTGACTTGGACCTTTTGCTTTGAAGTCTCTCAAGCCGTTTCCAGTCAGAGACCTTTCGTCTTCTTGATGGTTTTTGCTTTTCGCACCATTCTGTGTAGATACTCTGTCTAAATCCCAGATCAGCAGTTAGAAAAATCCTCAAAAGTTGACACGCTGACTAGAAAACTATATGAATGAGCAGGTATGCAGGTGTTTCTAATAAATTACTCAGTGAACAATTGAATGTGCTAATTGCAATTGTTAAAGTGCATAACTATTAGCTAGCCTTCTTTACTGGACTGGTGCTGGTAAAGAATGTGCTTGCAGAAATCAAATATTTCACATTGATGAAATCACAGCTGTGTAACAGAGGTTATTTCAGGTCATCTGGTCTTAGTCTGAACTTTGGTTCTCATCATCCGAGCCTGAATACATCTGAGGTGTAACATAGTTATGTAATGCTTCTTACACAATAACGTGACCTTTGTTATAGATATTTCATGTTTTAAACGTTCTAACGGCCAGAAGTCAACTTTCATCTTCTACTTTCTTCCTTTTTCTTTTTCTTTTAAAATTTCTACCTACTTTCATAAATTCCTACATTCCAGCCGTAAATCCAAATTAGACAAATCGCTGAATACTGGAGAATTCCAACGTTGAGGAGAGTCTGGTGTTGCAGAAGCAAGACTCCACCTCCTGACTAGAAATCAATAGTAATAAAATGAATAAGAATACCAGTGAGGTTTAACAGATGGATGGCTCCAGTAGTGGCTGAGTGGTTAAGGCCCTGGGTTCAAATCCATTCCTGGAAATGATTTTAGGTGCTTAATGATTTCTCCTATGCAGTGTATAAGGCTCGGTGTCCTGAGCGTCCTCGGTGTCCTCAATGATGCACCCTGACGAGGTTGAAGCATGAATTTATTTTTGGCTTATGTAACATTGGCTGGGAATCGACACCGGGCCTGCCGCATGATGGGTGAAAAACCTACCACTGAGCCAAAATGCCCTAATACGTTTCATGTGTACTGTAGCATCAGATGTTTGAATTGGATTGTTGCGTGTAGAGTCAACTTCTCCATTTATTTCTGTGAAGTTTTATCAAATGCTCCTCAAATTGCTACACCTTCTTATCGTGGATATAGGAGTGACCTAAAAGTAGTTAGACTGATGTCTTGTGATTTCTGTAGTGGCTTGATTAAGCAGGCATGGTGCTGGCATGATAAGCTCCTGGGCCAGATGTTGTCACCATGGTTGCCATCTAGTCAACTTTTTGTTGCCCTGTGCAATCTAGGATGGTACATTAAACATGCCTTTAAGTGCATTTAGAGTGGAGAAAATGTGATTAATGCCATCTAGGATTCCCTTTTATGTGAGGTAACATTATGACGTGCACTAATGGGTATAGTCTCATCTTCTCATTCTTTTGCATTAGACAGCTTAACAGATGTTTAAGTGCTATTAAATGTTCCTTGACCATAAGATAAGAACCCTGAACTGTCTAGTGGATCTTTAAGGAACCGAAAAGCGAATAACTTGTATAGTCTAACAACTTGTGCTACCCCTGCTTATAGCTAAACTCTCTTTCCCTGTCCCAGTTCCTCCAGCATTCCCCTGGTTTGGTCTGGATATCGGCGGCTCTCTGGTGAAGCTGGTGTACTTTGAGCCAAACATCATGACAGAGGAGGAGGAAGGGGAGCTGGGGAGTTTACGGATGATCTGCTCAAACCTCAGATCCAATACGCTGTACAGAAAGATCACCGTGCATGACGTTCAGCTGGAGCTACGTGACCTGAGCGTGTGCGGACGAATCGGAACTCTGCACTTCATCCGCTTCCAAACAGCTGACGTTGTTCCTTTTCTCGCTGCGATGCAAGACAAAACGATTGGCAAACTTCATGGGACGATTTGCGCCACCGGGGGCGGGGCATACAAGTTTGAAAAGGACTTCAAGATGGTGAGATACAATGATAATTATTATCAAGTGATACACACTGTATTTATGTGTGTCTGGTGTATTAGCATTTTTAGTCTCTCTCTCTCTCTCTCCCTGTAGATGGCAGGGGTGGAGTTAGCAAAGTTGGACGAGTTGAACTGTTTGATCCAAGGCCTGCTCTATTTGGACTCGGTGGGGTTTAACGGAAAACCAGAGTGTTATTATTTGGAGAACCCAACAGATACAGAGTACTGTGTGAAGCGGTCGTGTTGTCTGGAGAACCCGTTCCCTATGCTGCTGGTCAACATTGGGTCAGGGGTCAGCGTCCTCGCCGTTTACTCCGAGCAAAAATACAAACGTATCACAGGCACCAGGTCTGTTCAAACAAACAAACAATCCTATTATCATTTTAGATTGTTAGGATTTAAAAAATACACCCACAGTGGCACAAAACTATGAATCCAGCAATCATCCCAATCCTTTAAAGCCATGTGTGTATAATCACATTTATTCAAATCACTGTAAAATCGTTATCTATCATATTTTTTTGCAAATGTAATAATGTTCTCATTAGTAAATACCTACTTGTACATTCTAACAACTGGAGCTAGTAACGGTTCTCTGTGATATGCCGTTGCAGTCTGGGAGGTGGGACGTTCCTGGGTCTGTGTTGTCTGCTGACGGGCTGCGAGACTTTTGAGGAAGCGCTGGAGATGGCGAGCAAAGGAGACGGCAACAATGTGGACAAACTGGTGAAGGACATTTACGGAGGAGATTATCAAAGGTTTAGCCTCCAGGGCTCTACCGTTGCATCCAGGTGTGTTTGGGCATGCATGCGTGTGACTGGTGTGATTATTACATCAATTTTCAATCTGAAATTATTTTTTAAATGTATATGTGTGTGTGTGTGTATATATGTGTTCAGTTTTGGTCACATGATGAGTAAGGAGAAGAGGGACAGCATCTCTAAGGAAGACCTGGCCAGAGCCACGCTGGTCTCCATCACTAACAACATTGGCTCCATTGCGCGGATGTGTGCAGTCAATGAGGTGTGTGTGGGTGTGTGATGTGATTACTAAAGGTGACTCCTTATATTATATCAGGAATCAGAATCTATGTTGGAGAACATGGAGAATGGAGAGTTACAGTGTCTGTAGCTTCAAATGCAAAGGAGCTGCTGCGCCACCCCCATTGTGGAAATGCATTTTTCTAGCCAATTAGGACACGGTTGGGAAACACAGTACCTCTTATTTTTAACCCACACATGTTCCCACATTTCCCACCAGTTTTCTGGCATTTCCCTATTCATATTCAGGCATTACTGATGAACAAAACAGTAGCAACAGCCCTGTTGTGTTATGGAGATGAGTATTAATTTGCTATGACCTCAATGCTAATCTGCTCAGTGGTATAAAAGTTAAAATGTGTTTGAGAGCTGTAGAAGGTTACTACCTAACCTAGAGTTATTTAATAAGCAGACGAGTACAGGGATTTAGCTTCATGTCAGATGCATTTAATTTTTATATCAGATTTAAAAAAGTTGAGGAAGTCATTATGAATTAATGCTCTAACATCAACAGTCAATATGTTTTCACTGAAACCCCTTAATTTGTTCCTCACTAGTTCACCAGTGACTGCAGCACAAAATGACTAGCTCTGAGATTTATCCTGCTTCGACAAGCTACTGTCTTCTTTTAGTTTTTATTTAGTTTTGCTAAGGTCAAGTTTAACAAGAAAATGTAATAAACATGTACATTTGTGTAAAATTCATTGAAGTGAGCAGCATTTAGTGCTTCATGGTCTGTAGTTGCATCACAGACAGTTGGAATAGACCCCAGGTTCTGCATTAAACTTTCCCTTGTTGAGAGAGCAGATGAGAAATGTTTAGCTCACATATGTAAAAAAAAATTTGGACATAATTGGCAGAACATGTACAGAAATCGTCCCCAGGGGGTGTTAGGGATCAGAGATTGCAGGTTAAGAAATTAACTATAATTAATAATAATAAGCAAAGGGCAAACAAAAAGGAACAAGAAACAAAAAGGAAATAAGCTAGTGCTAAAACTCAGCTGGACTGAATTAACCGACTAAGAACATCACAATAGTATAACAGATGCGAGACACAACAGATGCAAACCAAGGTCTATTTATACACTAATGCTTATGAGCTAACTATGCGCAGGTGAGTGCACTTCAAGCTGGGCAGCAATGCAGGCGGGGGGTCCGCCAACCCGGGTGGATTTCTTTTTATTCTTTAATCCCCAATATGAGGTCATATTACAGAAGAAATTTAATTGGCTCGTTCACACGACGGGAAAGACAAAAAGAATAAAAGGCAGGGATTTTTTTCTTTCACATCTTTATATGGTGTTTGTCTCCATGATGTGTGCGTTTGTGTATCTATTTAAGGAAACTGCACTACCTGTGTCCATATTCAAAAGTTCTGAAATGTTATGTGAGAGATGAAGATCTTAAAGTTTAATTTAAAAAAATGTTTTTGTTAAACAGAAGATTGACAGGGTGGTATTTGTTGGGAATTTTTTGCGGATCAACACGCTATCGATGAAGCTGCTTGCCTACGCCATGGACTTCTGGTCAAAAGGACAACTGAAGGCGCTTTTCCTAGAGCACGAGGTAAAAACAAATCTGTCCCTGGCCTTATGAGCTATATAAAACTATAAAGCCACGTAAGGAGGCAAAATTTAAGAGGAGATGGTGAATTTTGGAAGGATCGTTAGTTTGTGAAGTTTTATGCCAGACATAATGTAACAGAACAGACACTCCAGAAGCTACAGTAACATACTTCTGTATATACATCGCATGTCGTTTAGGAGGCGCCGTCACATGAACCAAGTGAGAATGTCCTGAGGTACAGAGTAGACTTCGCAAAGAGTATTATTATTTGTTAGTTCGTTTAAGGTTACATTTGATGAAGCTCTTTGAATATGACATTATGATATGACTAATATACATTAGTAAATTATGCCAATGTGTGTATCTGTGTGTTTAGGGATACTTCGGAGCAGTTGGTGCTTTCCTAGAGCTCTTAAAGTCGTCTGAGGAGCCATGAGAAACTCCATATCATGTTAATGTTTAAACTGTAAATAAGGTTTAAGTCTTTAAATTATATATTTTATATTATATAATTTAATTATAGTAAATTATTAATAAGTGTGTATAGAGTCAGGTTTTTTTATTTGTAACTTTTTTAGGTAATTTTTTAGATTTTAATGACAACAATCTGTATATAAATTATAACAATTAATATTTGCTATTTTATTGATTTATTGATATTCATAAATTTGGTAAAACATTTCTAATTTCATGCAAAAATATTAAATTGGGACTTTTTGGGGCTTGGAATATGTGCAAATGACTCCAGACATACGATTCTAGAACGAGTTTTTGTCACTAAAGACAAAAAGCTTATTTATTTATTTATTGTTTAATTAGGATTTTTTTTGAGAGACAAGAATAAACTTGTGCATGTCATCTACAAACTAAACATTAAGTTAAAGAGAATGTTGTAGAAAAAAAAGGTGAAATGATCAAAATAAAGTGAAGCAAACTTTTTTTCTATTTCATTTTCTTTCTTTGTAATTCTACAGGGGGGTAAAACATGTTAATAGATTAAATAAAAACCAGAAAATCTCATCCTTTGAATGTGAACATACAATTACATTAGAGGGTTTCATTTTATTTTAATAAATTTGAATAGTTTAAATCTGAAATGTGTGCAAAAAAGAATCTGAAACTGCTGCTTGTAATGTAAACACAGTGATTTTCTTTTCTGATCCTTTAATTGTGATTGGTTTTTAATTTCTATTTTATTTTTAAATTAAGGAAACTTATTTTATATACTGAAATGTATTTCTCTTTTTTGTATTTGTAATATATGCAGGATTTTAAATTATTTAAATTGTTTTAGTGGTTTCTCAGATGTTTTTATGAGGAATCTAGAGGAATAAAATGTCACTTTATTTTTTAATAATCACTGATCTGTGATGTACTGTAACTGTATGTTGGAGACTGGGATCGGATTCTGGAAAAATTTCTTAATATGGTGTACAGTTATTCTTGTCTCATTATTTACAATATTTTATCTATTTTCTGTTTTTGCTGCATTTCTTAAAATTTTATCAAAAGATAGAATGCTCAAAATTAATTATAAACTCTTACATTTAGAATCTGGGGTCATTTGACTGAATTATTAAACTTGAAACATATCTGTATCAGGTAATTGGTGTCTGTCTCATGTGGTTGCTGTACCATGCGGTTCAGTGGGTGGAGTCTTTACCTGGTGGTT
Source organism: Clarias macrocephalus (assembly GCA_011419295.1). Lineage (NCBI taxonomy): Eukaryota > Metazoa > Chordata > Actinopteri > Siluriformes > Clariidae > Clarias > Clarias macrocephalus. Next base: position 26,141 of record JAAGKR010007209.1, on the reverse strand, counting down.
GAGTGAGTGAAGTATATCAAAGTGTCAGTGTGTATCCATAATAAGAGTGTATAATAGCGTTTAGTATAGATGTGTATTATACTATGTAAAGTATAGAGTTCAGCATATAGTCTACTATTTGCTATTATAAAATTATACATTACTATACTGCACATTTATAGTAGTTTAATGTTAACATAGTAAACATAGCATTGGAGACAATTGCAGGGTATAACAATATATAACATTATAGCATAATACAATAGTTGTATAGCAATCTATAATAATATAAAGTTGTATAATAGTGTAGCATTGTACATTAGTATAAATAGTAGTAATAGTATATAATAATAGTACATCAATGTAAATATAATTATATAGTAGTGTATAGAGTATAGTACTGTAAACTAGTACAGCATTGTGCAATAGAGTATTAGTAATACTGATCCACTTTCAGCAGTACTGTATAATAGTGTAGGTCTACATTTATAACATGGCTGTATGTAATATTAATAGTATATGACTGCATGTTAATATTATAATATGTGTTACTATTATAGCAGAATACAGTATCGTACAGATAGAGTGATTTAAAAGGCAGAGACGTAACAGTGGAAACCATTTAATTTTATTTAATTTTGGCACATTTACTGTAACATTGCTTTATACATAAACAAAGCAACGGTTAAAAACAAGATCAACAGATATGCAGAATGAATGACGAATATTGCAGAGACAAACAAAGCAGTTTGTAAAGACCTTTTAAAAAAGTGACAATGGACTTTGTCACAAGACTGTTTTAGAGGTATGAATCTATCCCTAATGAACAAGTTAGCGGAAACAGCATCTGGAAAAAAACTCCCTGAGATGATATGAGGAAGGAACTGAATGAGGCACAAGACTCATAAAGGATTATAAATAATTTCTTTTCCATAATTGTTTACTTTACAGACAAAACATCTAATTAAATTTTAAGTGTTACAAGGTACCGTAGGTACAAGGTTAAAAGATAAGGCAATCCTTGAATTAATTAGAGTTATAATTTAATTCTATAATATTAAGCTAAGTGCAAATTTGAGTGAAAATTATTCGTAGCTGTTACCTAACACTAAGAACATCCACAGAGAACACTCCCAGCAAACTTCTTGACTTCAACATCATACCATTCACAGTTAACTCATTGACCTTTAGGCCATCCATGTTGAGGGCCAGCAACATCAGAAGCGGGAGCCGATCAGGTGACTCAATTTGTGAAAACATGCCAACATTGCATGTTATCACATACAAAGAATGTATGAGGATTTTAAGGAAGTCTTGGATTGTCTTTGACATCCTTTTAGAGTACTAGATCTCACCGTTTCTCCCCACAGCTCCATTACTTTGTTCTCCTTTGATGAGGTCACGCACAGCATCAGCCTTCCGCTTCTCATTGATCCCAATGAGGTTCTCCCTCAGCGCTTGGTAAGCTTTGTCCTTGCCGTTCGCCTCGTACCAAGCTTTCAGCAGCTGGTACGCCCGTTCTCTCGCATCTTGAGGATTTTCATCCATTATATCGTCTATTCTGGTCTGAGGAAGTTTACCCTGGCGCCTTACCACAGACCGGACCACCTTAAAACCCAGAATTTCAGCTATTCTTGGCAGAGACTCGAGCAAATCTGGATCTACAAGATAAATGATCGGGAATGTTATTTCTGAATCTCAAAAAGCAACAATAAAACATTAAAATGAAACCTTTCTACCCAATTACTGGTAGATTAATAGTTCTAAAGGTCAACATCTACAAGTCAAACATCTACATTAAGTGAATAAGTTATATAATGTTAGTCAATAAAAATATATATTTTTATTTCAGGCAATATAAAAATAGTAAAATGAATACATTTAGGGAATCCATTTTAAACTTGATTTATTTAAGGCCAACTTTTGGCTGCTACATAGCTAGTTAGTTTGAAACCAATAGAGACTAGCTAACATCCGTCAGTACAGCAGTAGCATCATACAGTGCTAATGCTAGCTGGAAGAACACTTAGGCACAAGCACTTTTAGCTAATTAATATATAAATAATCTATTATATTAGTGTTAACTATTGACTCGAGACTAAGCTTATTATAACCAAGCAAGCTAACTTCAAGTCATTTTTTTCCAACAACAGTGCTAATTTTACTACCTAGAATTAGAATCAGTCTTAAGGGTTAGCTAAAATATGTCACACCGGCATTCTTTTATGGTATTTGTTTTTCAGTGCATTAGTGGAACATTAGTGCACTTTTTGTTATGTTTTATTTTTAAGGATTTAAAGACAATATTTTAATGGTGTTAAGGTAAAATTAATTTCTAATTATTATGAGTACTTTTGTAAGGAATTTAATTTGTTAATGTAATTTAGGTATATTTTATTATTTCGATTTTAAAAAAAATATATATAATATGTAACATGACCTAATGTAAAACTGTACACTGAATCATAACATCCTCTGAAATTACTCATTCATAGTCTATACTGCTTTATCTTGTATACAGGGTCACGGGGGGCTCATTCACACATCATGGGCAATTTGGGAAGGTCAATTAGCCTAGTCTTTGGACTGTGGGAGGAAACCGGAGCAGGAACCCTCAAGAAATCCACCAAGCATGGGGAAAACATGCAAACTCCATGCACAAGGGAATCAAACCTGGAAGTGCACTAAGCCACCATGCAGCCCTTTGAAATTACAATAGTATTTATTTGTTTGTTTGGTAATTTTATAAGGGACAAAATCTTACTTTACAAAAATGAATAAAAGTAAAAACTTACCTAACAGGTCCATTGGCTGCAGACAAAAGGAAAACAAATATCATACAAACTTTAAAAGTATTAAATATCAACATATAAAGTATCTGAATTGTTTGCAGATGGCATAATAGTAAATACTCATGAGGAGTGTATTCTCAATGGACATCACCTCATCCGATTGCTTCAGTGATTTTCTCCAACAGAGCATCTTTCTCTTCCAAAGAATAAACACTACTGCTGCTATTACTATTATTATTAATATCGGCAAGATGATGGCAAGTTCGAACCCTGAAACATACAAAACACACATCAGTGCATCAGAATGTATAAAAAAATTCTTAACTGCTGAGTCTCTGCACTTAAATTCTTTATGAGAATGATCCTTTTAGCATAGTTATTTACAGCATGTTTACACTATAACACTTGCAATATTTTTTTATTCATTATACATCATATATATTTTATCCGTCTATAGATACATTCACTATCTGATTACTGTCTGACTGTTAGAAAGCTCTCACAATGGAGACTGATCCCTAGAGGTTAGATAAACCTCTGCAATCAGTAAAACTTCGCCTTATCTACAATTACAAAATGAGACGTTGCTATGGAAATGATGATGTATTAGGACGAGTGCATTACCTACCAGTAGCACTGCACTACTGTCAGAGTTGCTGTTATAGAGAATTAACCAAAACCTTCTGACCAATCAGAGCACAGTACTCAGCAGCACAGTTTACTTGTTAAACACTTGTTTAATACTTGTTAAACAGATTAATATTAAACAGAACAGTGTGAACATCCTACAGTTCTCAAACTGTCAAGTGACAGTTTGAGGTACGAACCTCCTTCAGCCTTCTCACGACACTGTCTGTCGTGTGTGTGATTGCCCTCCACTTTAATTCCAAACTCACACCTATGAGACAAATAGAGAGGGGGAAGAAAAAGGGGTAGTTATCAGGATCTGGGATAAATGGTTTTGCTGAAAATAAATTCATTTTAAATTCTTCCTTAAACACTCAAATAAAATGGTCAATATCATGTCTTCAGTGTGAGACAAAACAAATTAACCACAAACACAAATTTCTAGCTATATATATCAAGGTTGCCATTAATTTTGGATTCATAGATGAAAGGAAAGATAAAAAACAAGAGGTGTTTGGGTCAGGGTTCTTTACAATACTCCAAATGCAGCTGCTCATGGTCTGACATCTAATAACTTTAAAGATGGCAAAACTCAAAATGACCGGTTCTGATGGGGGCTTAGATCCTCCAAGCATTAGATTGTATCAACTGGATGTTCATCTTGGGGTGATGGCAGATTGGTTTAGATCGGACCCTGCCTCAATTTGGCTTACTATTGAATCCTTCCAGTCTAAATGCCCATTAAGGAATCTGTTGTTTGTGAAAAATATCAAGTCTATAAAGGATTTTTGCACTAACCCTATTACAATGAATAAAGTCAGAGAATGGCAATCCAGCAATCCATTCATATCTTAGAGGGTTGTGCTTATCTCACATCTCCTCTTACTCCCATCCTACAGTAGGTAATCCAGATTTTCTGACAGGCTTCCAAGATAGTGTTTAAAGCATAGTATACCAAGGCTAGTAGGTCGATTTAAGGCAGATGTTGCTGTTACAAAAAGTAGAATTTTTCAAATAATCTGCAACTTAGACATTTTCTTATTACTGACGCAACATTAGTAACTTCAAATGCAACCTCTGATATAAAAAGGGCATTATCCTAATGTTCAAAAGAATCCAAGAAATGAATAAGTGTATTTTTAAAGATTGCCTTCCAGATACTCGTATTGCCAATGCAATTTGGATACGATCAAAGTAGAAAGTTTTCGTAGTATGCCGGAGCCATGATCAGACTGCCTGCTTCATGTCTGTATTGACAGTAAATCCCCAGCATTGTGTGTTATGTGTATTTAGATTCATATACATGCTATACGTACTCTCTCCAAGGGTAACACACTTTACACTCATCTCCTTTGTCGCAGTAATGACCGTCCTGACAGCGGCACACAGCGTTAGAAATGGCCGTACATATTTGTTCAAACTCCATGTGATCTGCAGTAAAGGACCAAAAGCAGAGCAATGTGAATTAGAATCAAACAGAATTATATTTTTAGCATTTGTTACATCAGTTAGAGCTTACCAAGGATCATTACTGGGGAAATTCAAGGGCAGAAGCTATAACATTTTTGATTTTATTAAGTAGTGAAATTCGTTTTGGGTTCCTTTGTCAGCTTAATGATTAAAAAAATGACTATGACTACCTCTTTTTAGTAAGAATAATAATTACAATGAGCAGTTAAACGCAACAACTATTTTAAGTCAAAGCCACAAAAAGCACCACAACATTAAATTACATTTTCCATTTACAGTCTTGTATTGTATATTATTGTATTATTATACATTATCATTGTTCTAAGAAATTTTTTAAATCACAAGCCAAAATCCCATCAGGAACCTAATCAGGAACGTACTTGTTTTGGGACAGTCCTTGCAGGGCTCACAATTTTTCTCACGGTTTGGATGATCCGCATATGAGCCTGATTCACACTCTTCACACTTGGGGTTACCGAAAGTTACACTGCAGTCTTTTATTAAATGTTCACCTGCATAAAAAAACATATAAATATAAAATTAAAAATATTAAATCCTCACAGTTTAGAGTACATACAATTCTATGTAAGGTTCATTTTAAAGAATGAAGTAGTCTTTGCCTTTCTGTTATTTATATTTCTTTTCATATATTTTTTCTTCTTTTCATATTTCTTTTTAAAATTACAAACAGAGCTCACAAAGCTCTGGTCTGAAATTACTGTCCAAGTGTGCTTTTACCTTCATGACAGAGGCAGCACAGAAATTTTTCAGTTGTGTAATTCCCTTTAGGGCATGTCTCACGTCTCCAGCGTCTCATCTTATTTCTCCTCACACTCTCTGTCAGGCAGAAAACACCCAACTGTAGTGGGGAAAAAGGAAACACAAAACTTTACATTAAATTATTAACTTGTAATGTGCATAAGCTCACTTAGTAGAAAATGAACAAATCACTCTCTGAGACTACTCGTTCTTCTGAGTCACAAAGAACGAATCATTTATGAACGACCCATCACTATCACTAACTATTCACACAGCACAGCATCCGGTATGGTCGGAGTGAATTATTCAACAAAATCTGAAAAAAATAAAAAATAAAAAATAGAGAATAATATATCAGGATATTTATAAAAACCTGATACTTACAGAATCGCAATAGAAATCTAATCAGCATCTAGGTATCGTGATAATATCGCAACATGTGGCCCCTGGTGAATCCTCATCCCTGATATCCAGATCAGTGTAATAAGCCTCACTGAGAGACAATTTTAATCCCATCAATGACTTGGTTGTTTTTAGACGAACTCTGAATTTGTGTTTTTTTGGTCTAGTTTATAATTGGTTAGGTAATCACTAAGCATGAAAGTAGGAAGGTCTTCTTTGGGGTTTGGATGATTGTAGTTGGGCTGAGGGTTTATAAGGAATGCCACTTAATGTCGAAATGGCATGCTGCAAGATTAGCTTCCACTATGTTTTATTCCATACGATATTAAATTCCATTCTTTACATATTATGTATGTGTAAACAGATGTGTTGTCTGGGCACCATATACGTTCATGGTTACCATTTTCATGAATTCATTAACTGTGAATATATTACGAGTAAATACAGATTAGCCATATGATTACCAATGATTCTCAGTTATACCCCAATAGACTGGTGACAGGATCATGGCATCTAAGTGTCACCCACACTCGCCATCAAAGGCCAGCCTGTCTGTTCCGATCCCACAGAAAAACTAATGCAGCACAAATCACTGAAAAAAATTAATAAATCAATACTGGTGATGATAGAAAGGCCTCTGAACACCCAGTGCACCACAGTCCACTTCACACAGTCCACTGGGCACAGGGTCTGCAGGCAAAGAGCCGAAGCCTTCAAACTCCCCACATCCCAATTTGATCAAGCCCCTTGGGATACACCAGACAAACAGGTCCAGACAAACAGATCCATGCCACACCACACAGCACCTGAAGGATCTGCTGCAAGCGCCCTGGTGCCAGACACCACAGCATATAAATAGAAAACGTAAACATGTTTAAACTTGGTGGGTGTTGAGCTCTACCCTCGAACCATGAAGATGATGAGAAAATAGAACCCATATTTCCATCGGATTAGATGTGATAATCTGTAATTTGCAGATGTAATCAGCGTAATATGGAGATGGTGTAGCGCATACAAAATGCAAATATCATTTACAGTAGGGCATTGAAACGTGTAGTACACGTACACTAACCACCCCGAGCTCCGAGTTGAATAAAGATCAACTCCGATGAACCTCATTGATGACGTCACGGCCACAGCTCAGGGCTTCAAGGAACGTCCCCGTATTTATAACCACAACGTATTTAGAACTTTCTACTTCCTTAGTTCAGAGGGGTAAAGAGGCTGTTTTGTAACCTGAATAAACAACAATGCGTGCGGTGAAGTGAAGGTGAAATGACGCGTTCAACAAAAAATGAAAGTGAAACTACAACAAACGCGCGTGCCCTCAACAACGAAAAACATCGGCTAAAATAAAAACATCTTGTTAAAATAACAGGTTTGAGCTTGATATATAAACTAAGGGACTCAATCACAAAATCCGAACAGATAAGCGACGATTTTCAAGTCGTTTATTATTATTATTTTTTTTTACGTTTTTGCGCGCGCCGCGTATTTAAACGTGACACAGCGTGGTAAATCCACCTAGCCGTCCGTTATTAACGCTGAAAACGACGGGCACGAGGCTTTATAACAGTTCCACCTGTGTATTTATTCAGATATACAGCTCTATAATACTGAGATGAAGAAAGCTCAAAGCTCAGATTAGCTCATACTCTATTACATGAACGTTAAAAATCCGACGCGGGCAGAAAACATCGAAGTTTTATCCAAAATTACGGCATAAAACTTTAATATTACATTTTATTTACTCACCAGAACAGAGAGAAGCGCGAGAAGCTTCTTGGCCTCCATTTTACATCAGACATCTGAGGAAAGTCCTGTACTTTCCAACAAATCTTTCTACTGTACTGGGCGTGTGCGTCTTGAGTGGGTCTTCATATATATATTTCTTTCCTGCAGGGGGCAGTATCGCTCAACTTAATTTAAGTCATTAAACCAGATGGTGCTATAAGTCCTTCATGGCTCATCATCTATACTGCTTTATTCTGTATACTGAGTTGCCGGGGCCTGCAGCCTGTCCCAGGAGACGTGCACACACTCATTCACACACTATAGGCAATTTGGGAATGCCAGTTAGCCTAATCTGCAAGTTTTTGGACTGTGGGAGAAAACCCAGTACTCAGAGGAAACCAAGCAAGCACAGGGAGAACATGCAAACTCCATGCACACAGAGACTTTGGAATTGAACCTGGCCGGAAATTGAACCCGGACCCTGAAGGTGTAACGCGACAGTGCTAACCACTAAACCATTGTACAGCCTTCCCACCTGTATGTCAATCTCTCTCTCTCTTTTATTGTATTAGTGTTTTTAGGGGAAGTATTGACATTCTAATTTTATTTGACACATACACAGTAAGATATGCAGTGAAATGCTTATAAAAGTTTGGTAGTGGGTTTGGTTCTCTAATTGTTTCTCTAAGTTAGTAAATTCCCTTCTGTTCCTCTCTCCCTTTCTATCAAGCGACAGCTACATCAAGTATATATATATATATATATATATATATATATATATATATATATATATATATATATATATATATATATATAGATATATATAGATAGATAGATAGATAGATAGATAGATAGATGATGGACAGCATTTTGTTAAGTGTCCTCTTCTCTACCACTTCCTCGAGAGTCCAGCTCCAGAACAACCACCGAATCAGCCCTCCTGACAACTTTGTCCAATCACATGGCATACCTGTTTTTGAGGCTACTTCCCCAGCACACCACCACGTAGAAAAGCACATTGGCAATGACTTAGTTGTAGCTGGTTTAGATTGTACCACGCCACAAAGTCCTTGACCTTAGCTTCTGTACTCACCCTCCAGTCCATCCCTAATGCACCCCACAATGGCAGTGTCATCTGAGAACTTCTGCATGTTGCATGATTCCGAGTTGTATGTGAAGTCAGAAATGGAAATGTCACCTTCTTCCCTTGAGACATATGAGGCTCACACACCGTTAGAGGGTGCTATAACACACACAGACAGAGGAAAGCACTTTCACATTTAGTTATTCAAACCTGTGAGCTCCAGATGACAGGGTAAACCCTGTGTGCATTTTTAAATAAACAAAGACACAATTCAAATGATTTCTGACAAATTATCTGAAATAACATGACAAAGAAAAACACAAGGTCACTGACTAGCTAGTAGTAATGCTAAATGATTTGTAATAGAATGGTTGAGGAGGCCTGGCACACACGCACACACGCACACACGCACACGCACACACGCACACGCACACACGCACACACGCACACACGCACACACACACACACACACACACACACACACACACACACAGAGAAAGATGGAGGTAGTGTCGAACACCCAGGCCATAGAGGAGCGTGGCGACAGCACTAAGTATGCTATATTTACTACTATTGTACAAAAAGAGTTGTGCAGAAATGTAATCTTGTTAAAACATTTATTATGGAAAATATTTTAGAAAACTAGCTTGTAACTAACATGTAATGCTTGCTAGGACGCTTAATTAAACACTGGTGATACATCCACTTACAGTATATCTATTGTGTTACGAATAGTTCAAGTCAAATATTGGTTTGTTCAAAAATGAGCAGGGGTATGCAACTTTAGGTAATAATTGATAGATAAATAAATTATTTTAATGATTTAGTTTCATTTATCATTTCTTTTAAAAACTTAAATTTAAATGTTTAATTTTTCAACTTGGCCCCTATTTCTGCCAAAGAGAAATAGCTTCTTTTATAAAATTTGGATATACATAAAATTTCAGATACATTTTGAAGTAACACAACAGAAATAATATAAACTGCAGACTTCCTATTGCGTAAAAGTTTAAACAATTTGAATTTTATTAAGCAAAATAATAGCTAATAGAGATTAGATAATAGAGACAATTATATGATTATGAATGTCCTATCTGTTTTATTAAAAGTAAAACATTTCTGGTTGTATATTTTCTGTGGATTTACTGCAGAGACTGTGGTGTTACCAGGACAGTAACACTACAGACAATTTTTTTTCTAAAAATGAAGGCTGCCATCAGGAATTCAAGATCAGGAGACATTTTGGAAATATTAATAAGTATGTTTTTATAATTTTTTTTATTACAATATGTTAGATCTGCAAATGATCAACATAATACCAAATACACTATTAAAGTGCAACACATGAAACTGTCAGAAATTTAGCTAACTTTAAGAAATTAATAATAAAGAATGTACTTACCATCTCAGATCAATCAGCACCTGCAATGACCTTTATACACAGAAAGTGATACAAATAGATTTCTCTCTTTTCTTAAACAGGCAACATTCATTGTTGTAACACCAAAGACATCATTTGAGGGAGACAACTTTTTTCTTAGATATAGCAAAATATGTATTTTTTAAAACAATTTAATAAAACTGTATGTTTAATAAGATTTATATTTACAATATAACCACTTTTTTGTGTTAACAATGTTTTATTGTTGCAATTACATTCCATGATACCTCTCTGAAGTTGGAACATGCATATTTTGCTACAAATGCAATCTCTCAAACTCAAATAAATATATATTTTATGATAAAAATGTAACTATTAATAGTGCACAAAATGTATTTATCCTACATAATACAAATATGCAAAAATATCATGATTTATTGGTAGTTCAAGTTTAGTTCAACCGTTGTAAATTAGAGGGACACAACTAGCCACCACAAATGAAGAATGACCCCCAAACTGGCTAATACACTAAACCACACTTTAATAAACATACATGATTTGAAACTAAACTCTACATGAAGTTATACGGAAACTGGAGTTGAGCGAACACCCAGAAATGTGGAAATTAAATAATTTTAACTCAAAAAGTTAACGACAGGAAGTACCTGGAACTAAACAAAAGTTAAATTAATGTATTTATTCTGAAAATGTGTAGAAATTATTGGCAGCCCTAAAGAATATTTGTACATGGGAAAACTGGGACCTTTTAGAACAGAATTTTTATTTTGTTTTTATTTTTTTGCATAAATATCAAAGCTGTGTATAGCTGGGAATCAGAAGTAGCAGATTAAAAATGCCATTTTTTTCTTTTAAAGATTCCTCAATTTTACGTCAGAAAAATATCTGCACTGACCATATAATGATTTAATGTTTTTTAATTACTAATTTTTACAAATTACTATTACGATTATTATTTAGTGAACAATGACACATACTTTTTAGTGACGCCTGCAACGGAACCGTCACACAAATCAGCCTTGCCCCTAATTACGCATAATTTCATGGCTTAATGTAATTTTCACTGATGAGTTATATAAATATTAAACCCTACACAGTTGTCATGAATGGGAAATACACAGTAGCTATGGAGACCAAACCCATTTTTTAAATATTTCTGTTGTAAAGTTGGACATTTTAACATGGGGCTTAATGGGGATTGACTCACTTTTGAAGCCCTAGTGGTCATCTCAGGAACTGCATGTTTTAGCACTTCGGTGTTGGATTACATTTTTCAGAACAGAAGGTTAACACTTTCCTGAAGAAAACAGTTACAGTTTTGACCCTGTAAACTCCTTTCACTTATGTTACAGAATCATCTCTGTACCTTAAAAACGAAGGGTCGTAAACTTTCAATACTTTTGGATGATTAAAACGTGCGTTTATAAAAGCTATTAGGATGGCATGAGATGTAAGGAGGTAAGGAGCCATTAATGTGAACATCCCCCACCCCCATACACCTGTAGTGTGTCCTCTCAGTGAACTCAGCTTACTGTCACACTCAAACTCTGTTAGTGACACCTCGTAGCCTCTGAGTGTGAGACTGAGTGAGAATGTCAGAGACACACACTTCAAAATATGGCTGTCATATTAATAATGAAACTCCTTGCTAAGGAACATAGTTGCAGCTGTTGCCATGGTGATTGTGGCTAAGTAACTATGCAGATTTAATGAGCTAGCTAGCTGGTGCTACTTAGCCATGTTGCATGTCTCATCAGTAATGTTACTCATGGTAAAGCGTCAGTAATGGAATATAACACTATTTGATGCACTATAATAAATTTGGGACACAGCCTTTACAATGTAAATAATTTCAGAGATGAAATATTTGATCAATGTGTAATGATCTGCAAATTCTGCCCTCGCCATGGAGGAGCTGGAGAGCGACTATGGAACTGTAGCCGAGAAAAAAACCCAAGAACTCGTGTTGGAGTTCTAGGCTTTACATTCCACAGAATCCTCTGCACATGAAGTGATCAAGGGAGTGGTGAGAGAACTCTTATCCTCTGTGCACATGAAGGAAGCCTGACAATGAGGATCCTAACATCAGCTCAGGATTCAGAAAACCTCCACACAGAGAATTCTAGGAGGGTTTCATGCAGGAACCTCCATGCTGGGAATAGCAGAACAAGGATTCACAACTAGCATTCTAGAGCTCACTGTTCTGCACAAGAGATGCACGGCGTCAAAGATTCACGAAACATTTGCACTGAGCATATGAGAACCTTCACACCAGGGATTCAGGAAACTTCAAAACTATCATTTTAGAACCTTTGCACAAAAGCTTGGCATGAACGTTTAAGAAACCTTTACTCTGAGAATTCATGCAGTGTTTAAGGGTTCTAGAACACAGTGCTGTTAACATGTGTGTGTGTCACGGTGCATCAGTTCTGATTGCTTTGCATCCCGAGCACAATGACATACTCACCCTAGAACACACATCAAAGCGTGTGTGAGGTTTAGATAACAAAACAGACAACTCTGTGGTTTAAACAGCTAGCTCTGCTTATTATGTAAGGTAAAGATATTTCTTTGTAGATCTCACCAGTGTGTGTATGTGTGCGTTGGCTGGCGTAAATCAGACCACAGTGTGAAGTGTGTGTGTGTAAGTGACCTTTAGCCCACCAGCAAGGAAAATACACAGTTCTGAAGAAACCCATCCCCACTGCGTGTGTGTGTGTGTGTGTGAGAGAGAGAGAGAGACAGACACACACACACACACACACACACACACACACACTCAGAGCTGCTCCTCAGACCAAACATAATTGGACAGAAGGGCTGTGTGTGCGTGTGTACTCTTCCATAGTAAGGAGACAGACTTTATTTCTCCTGTATAGGGAATAAGAAGGTGACAGAGGGAATGAAAAAGAGAATCGAAAATAGTGATCTGGAGTGAAAGACTACCACTGGTGGGCTAAAGGTCTCTTTTGCGCATCCAAACTAGCCCCATCCAGCCCACACACACATACACAGTGAGACTTGTTAAGTGCTACTGTCCTGTGAGTGAGCTGAGACACCATGTCATTTTTTTTTTTACATGAACCCTGCAGCTAAACTGATTTGATGACGCACCAGATTTCGCAGGTTTAATTTAGAACTTTAAAACTCAGACAAATCTGAGTTCAGACAAATCTGACCAATTTAAAAAAAAGCTCATAAAATGGAACTGACCTGAGTTCTAATGGGTCTTAATGGTCCTTAGTGGGCTGTGTTGTTTGTAGTTTGAGCTGATTAACATATCAATTTATATGAATATAATCCTGTTGGTGAAACACAGTCTCTAACACCCCTTAATGTAAACCGTTACACCAATACCAGTTCACAGTTTTCTGCAAAGCATCCCACATTTGACATTTCTTTCCTCTGTGTGCTAATTCTGGGTAACGGTGTACAGATCCTCTACAGAGGAACACCTCTGCATGTAAATGTATTGGAAGAAATATCTTGAAGCCTTGCAGCATAACTCTGTGTAAAGAGGCTTGACCTGCTGTTTACCACACCCTTGGTGGAGAGACTCACCCCAACGGGTGGATCAAATGGTTCTTTCAAAGGCTTTGGGTCACTGATCGGAAAATCAGGGGTTTAAGGCCCAGCACCACCAAGCTGCCATTGTTGAGACCTTAAGCAAGACCCTAAACCTGGTCTGCTCCTTCCTTACCCTGCACTCTGATCCCAGCTTCCTAACTGGGACGCGTGGGAAAATAAATAAACTGCAACTTAATCTTAAACAGTAGAGATGCTAGTGGAGGTAAAAGCTAAATGGCTAATGTGTAAAGCTGTACCTAGCTAGACTTCCTGTTTGTGTTATGCAGAGACACAAAGTTCGTCAGACACTGTTTTTCTTAATAAAAACACATTGTATAGCATTTTATTAAACATGTACACTAACTCCAATATAACATGCACACCAGTTTGTCCTTTAAATGTTGAGTGTTGACATTATTGCAAACACTGGTTCCCTGCGCTTCTGTGTATTATATATAGATAGATTTATATAGATTTATTTTAGGATAAAAAAAAAAAACATGGACAATTACATGGTTTTCTTCTTTCTGCAAAGTTTAACATTATACACAGCAAGGAAACGGCAGGGGAGGGGGGGTGGTGTAAGGAACTACGCATACCAGAATTCATAGTTCACAATGCAAGGGGAAAGTAAGGGTCAGAGGTCAAGTAGGATGGGCTTGCAGACAGCACAAGAAGCGTTCACAGTGAGGGAAATGGGCGGATGCTGATAGAGCGTGGGGCAATTTATTTTTCAAACTCCTATAAGAATTAACAGGTAAATGCACTGTGCAAAAAATGTATAACACTAAAATGACACAATGTGGCATGATTGTGTTTGAGCTCAGTAACAAGAAGAAGGCGGAATTTAATCTACAACCAGGAGCAACATCAGATGGAATTTGATGGAATTCAAAAAAAAAAAAAAAAAAAAAATTACATCATGAGGAGCAGAATCTGAACAGCATTACAAACCTGCGCCAAGACTGTGTTTGAATAGGTGAGTTCGCCTCAGAAAGGGGGTGGAGTTAAATGTAAACACTGTTACACTGACATCTAAAAACAAAATGTCACATTGTCTAGAGGGCACTAAAAGCGACTCTTGGTTTCTTCTTGGTTCCTTCAACTATGGAAAGGAGGCAGAGTTTAAACGAGTTCCAGGATGCCACCGTGACATCATCAGCCGGCAGTTGGAATTCAAATTTGAAAAATAACAGTCAGCTAACTATCACCTTCATGCATCAGAATACAACAGGACCGATAATTTATCTTTTCTTTATATAGCCCTGTCATATCACACATATCACACACCCTTATAATGTTCAGGAAGTCTATTTAAACAACTGACGTACCTTTAGACGTACTAAATGTAACCGAATGTGCTAGCAGTACTTACAGACAACGAAATTTTAGTATTAAGGTACATATTTTTTTCAATTTACTGACACTGACATCACAAATATAGACGTTACTAATTACTCCATCTGGTTCCCAAAATCACTTTGCGCCCTTATGTTGTGAGCTAGCCAGATCAACAGCTAGCTAATTACCTAGCGAATACATCAAGTACACTTTTTCAGGTTGCATTGCATCAACATTCTTGAAGTTTCAAAGTGACATCAATGTGCACGAATAGCCCCGGGTTCACTTTCGTCCTTCCTGTTTATTTTGCTCCTTTGACTTATGGACAATGTTCCCAAACGATCCAATGGGCCAAAAAAAGAAAGCTCTGCCCCCGATGACAATAGACAGAAAGATTGCTTCAATTGATGTAAGAAAAAAAATCATGCCCTGCTTAATTGTAGACTATCCGCAATATTCCATAATAAGCTTGATTACTTAACCCATTTTGAGTCGTTTTGGGAATACAATTTAAACAGCAATTTTGATGCAAGATCATTCGTTCCTGAGCTGTGTCTTATTCAGGATCCACGTCAATTGTTCGGGTATCAGCACACGCCCGGGGAGAGGACAGCGAGCAAGGGTTAGGGAGGTGGTAGGGTTTTTCACGAGGGAGCGAGGGAGAGGGGGAGACGGAGGGAACGTCTGGCGACTGCAGCACTGGCCTGGGTGATGAGAAGGAAAAAAAAGAAGGATGGAGAAAAACGAGTGTGGTTTCGTCTTCGCCCGTCCTGCTCCTCCTCTCCTCGCCTGATTGCCAAGTTTTTATCGTCTGACACAAAACTGGATTTTTTTTTTATATAGATTTATATTTATATATAGATATATATACAGAGTAGCTACAGGACCCGCCCACCCGCCTCCGCCAATGCCGTCAATATCCATATAATAATAATAATAATAATAATAATAGTAATAATAATAATAAAAGCAGAGATTGGTCAGGAGAGCAGGAGAGATGGTTTGGTTAGCGATGGCGACGTGGGCAGGTCCTTTTCTCTTCAGTACATTTTTCAAGTTTTCTCCTTTTTTTCACGTCTGGTGTTGGTTGGCTGTTTAATGTCCATGTCTCTATTGTAGGTAGTTGAATATGTGTGTGTGTGTGTGTGTGTGTGTGTGTGTGTGTGTGTGTGTGTGTGTGTGTAGCATTCAGACTTTTGTGATCTGTGTGTGTTGTTCTTCGTCGAACGGTTCGTTCTCTGGGTCCGAGTCGGTCGTGTCCGAGTAACGGTAATGATCCGGCTCGTTGTCACTAACGTCCGGAGTGACGGAGGTGGAAGTGCTCGCCTCAGAGTTCGACGACTCATCCACCGTCTTAGTGAAAAACAGCTTCACCTGAGAGTGAGAGAAATAAAGGAGGAAAGAAAGTGCAAAACAAAAAAGAAACAGACAAGAATAGATAGACCAAGAAAAGAAAGAAAAGAAGGAAGAACAGATGAGAAAATGGAGAAAAATGGAGAATGAATAAAAGAGGTAGAAAGAACAAGAGAGGGAGAAACAGGAAGAGAGCCAAAACAAAAAGAGATCAACAATGAGAAAAAAAGACAAAAGCAAAGAAAAATTAAGAAAAGAAAGGTAAAAAAAAGATAAACAAAGGAATCCATGAAAAGGGAGGTGAATGAAAAAGAAAGGGAAAAGACAAAAGAGAGAGAAAGAAGGAGTGAAAGAAACAGGCAGACAAACGAATAAGAAAGAAAGAAAGAAAGACAGACAGACACAGGGTGGTGAATATAGAGAGAGAGAAAATGAAGGAGAGAAACAAAAACAAAAAGACAGAGACACAGAGAGAGAGAGAGAGAGAGAGAGAGACCAGCAAATAGAGAAAGGGTGAGAGCGAAAGGCAGAGAGGGAAGTAGAGAGAGGTGAATATACAGTAACCCCCTGATTCATTACTAGTTCCAGATGTTCATGTCATGTCCTCACCTTAAAGTTAGGAGAGAAGTATCTGTTTGCCTTGTCTTTATTCGCTTTGTCCAGGTCGTTCTTTGTCAGCACTAGAATCAAGTAGTCTCTCTCTCCTTCTCTCTCCCTGTCCCTCTCTCTCTCTCCTCCACCCATCCCTCTATCCCGCTCCGAGGGAGAACTCTGGCTCTGATTGGACGAGTGGCTGTCGCTGTCATTCATTGCTGAGCCGTTCTCTACTCGTTCTCCGCCCTCGTCCGGCCCTGGGATGAAGAACGTGTTCACCCAGAAGTGGAACATCTTATCCTACAGAAACATAGACACACATTTTTATAAACATTCCACACATCCAATACCGGGTGAACTCAGAGATCTGATAGGATCAAGAGGTCAAAGGTCACTGACCTTCTTCATCATCTTGTTCTGCTTATGGTAAAACTCCACTTTGATGTCTCCACATACAGGAAGTGGCTGAGGAAACTCAAAATGAATGAGTCTGTCCTCTCGCCTCGTGTGAGCTGGATTTGATGTATGAATTTTAACTTTCAGTTGGTATACAACGAACTGAGGGTCTGAGAGAAAAAGTAAAATGAATTGTTCAAATGCATCACTCTTATCTGCAGACATTCAGAATTTCAATAATCACTCAGTACTACTCAAAAACTCTCAAATCTAACGTTGATGAAATTAAATCCTTACGTTACATTCCTGACAACTTGGAAATTTCCAACCCAGGGACCACTCTCTATTTCTGTTATTAGACAACTAGTCTGAATTGTGACTAATTGTGCTACCTAATTCTTATTTTCTGGTAATTCATTTTTATGCGAAATAGAAAAAAACCTGTCAAACCATAAACTCTAATTCTTTTCTATGGTTAATTCACAGTATTATGTACTCAAACTCTCATTCTGGGCTAACGTAAACTCGTTCATGTGTAATTCTTATTCCTTGAAAAATCAGACTCTTATTCTGGTCAAATTCATATTCCGTGTAATATAAACTGTTATGTGACTAAAATTCTTATTCTGACATAACCCAAGCTCTTATTCTGGGTCAACTGAAACTCTTATTCTGGGTCAATTGGAACTTTTATTCTGGGGTAAATTAAATTCCTATTCATGGGTAGCTAACTATTAGCAGACTCTTAATTCTGGGGTAATTTAATTTTTGTATTTTTCTGTAACTGAAATTCTTGTTTATGGTAACTTTTGTGGGTAAAAAATTATTAGATAGCACAAATTCCTATTCTGAGGATTATATTTAAAGCAATTTATTTTTAATCTTAAATAAATAAATCTTAATCTCATGTAATTTAGTCTAAACAGAACAAACTATGCATTAATCACTAGTTTTAGCTAAGAATGAAACTAAAACCAGTAGCTAAATGTTCACCAAAATGATGTGCATAATTTGCACATCAATCTGTGATTGGTTTAAGCTGCTGCTGCTGTTTGGTAACATCACACATTTCTGTGCAGCTACATTCAGTAAAATAGAAAGTGTTGGTGTTTGAAAATCCGAGATCGCTTGGGACTTACTGCAAGTGCCACTGCTGAACATGGGGAGCGTCTCAAACACCATCTTGTGGAAAAGCAGAGCCACAGGTTTGTAGTCCAGGTGGTTTTTCAGCAGGTAGCTGTAATAGTGCACGTACCTCCTCTGACTCGGGATTGTCACTCCCTGACACACACGACAAAACACAGCTGTCAGGTTTGAAATCCTGGGCTGACTAAGCAAACTTTTTTGCTGTATTCCACACTCAGCTGGTGAAAGCCGTATTTCTTGATTAATTTGAATTAATGACATATTCTTCGACATCTTAAATTCCTCAGGTAGAAATCACACTCGGGTAATCTATAAACTTATTCTTAGATGGGCCTGGGAACTGAACCTCGATACTTTTGATCAAGCTGCTCCTATATCATCTAGCATGTAAAAAAATGCCTCACTAGTTGGTAGCAAATTCTGGTGCTTATGAAGTAAATCTCATCAGTGCCCATTTGTCTTACAGCACGTGTGTTTGCATTTAAAATAAAAATTTGGACAGAGTGTGTCGCATAGTAGGTGTAAAAATTTCTACGCCATCAAAAGCGTGGCTCTGTTTTGTCATCTGTGATGATTTTATCTGCTGACGATGCACTATGTACAAACAGGACATTGTGGTCCAGATCAAAACCACAATAACATTAATAACACACCAAAATATGTCTGTATTTAATTTAAGAGCAAAAGGTGGTCCGTCTTCAACTGCAAGAGGGACAAACCCATAGCTATCCTATTCTCATCGTTCAAATTCACACTGTTATAAAACTTATTTCAGAATCTCCACCAGATTCCCATCATCCTGTATTACTGAGGACTGAGGTGTGACTGGGGTTGTAGCAGCTAACGTTTAGCAAACAAATGTTTTACTACATTAAACATTACTGTATGAGGTGCGCTGCTGGTGACTTAAACTGGGAGCCTCGTGTAACTTGTACACTCATGTGAGTGAGTGTAGCTTTAACTGATGGCCAAAGAGACCAAAAGAAACCAAACACTGAAATGAATTCAGTTAAAGCTTCAGAAAGTATAACAGTGTCTGGTAATGTGAAGCTTCTGAATTAGATTCTGACTTTTATTTTTAGTTATTAATATAAACATATTTTGCTGTGCATAAACGGGCTGAAAAAGCAGCATTCATTCAATGTGCACATTTTTCAGTAAACGCTGAACCGAACAGTTGAGTTTATAATAAAAGAAAGTGAAAGTGTAAGTGGTTAACCTGCAGGGGGTGCACACAAGACCAAAGACTCCGTTCAGTTGGTGTATATTATCATTAATTTTCTGAATTGCGCTCTCTCTTTAGTAGTACTAGTCAGAGTTGTAGCGAAGATTAGATCATAATTAAAAACTTTGAAGTATGAAGGTGAACTTGTTCATTTTAATGAGGGTGAACTTTAAGCTAGCTCTAATGAAGTGTGAGCTTTGCACAAGTGTTAACAGACAACTTTGGGTTGTGGTAAACAAGCTTATTTTTTATGTTGTAAAACTGCTTTTTTTATTGCTGAAACATAACATTTAAGAGTTAAAACAGAAAAAGTTAAATCGCATTTTTAAATAAGTTTATATGCAATTTTGAGAGTGTAAACATGACATGTAGCTGAAAAATAAAACTAAAGACATGTACCGCAATTAAGCAACATCTCACAATCGAGGTTGTGCTAGTTCTCACATAGCCCGAGTACTAAAGGTATTACAGCTGCGCTGATGTTCTGTAAACAGCACAACCTCAAGTGTGATATTGCTTTCACACTATAGTTTCACAAATACCATTTATTATTAACTGATTATTTTTTTCTTTATTTAACCAGATATTTTTCTCTGCCAAAACATTTTTGGCAGAGAATAAAAAAATATATATTTTTTTACTCTTTAAAGAGTCAGTATTGAAAAAGGCATTGATCAGGAATCAAGGAATCAGTATCAAGTGTTTTCCACATATTTGGAAAATCTGACTGATAATGCAAAATATTTTATTCTTGTTTAAGGATAGTGGTCACTATTGCATAGTTGTTTGGCACCTTTTCAAAACCTAATGATACCTGAAATAACCCAAAACAACCCTGATCATGAATATTTGGCCACATTAAACACACACAGGTTTAAATTAAAGGGAAGCTTCCACACCTGTGACTCATTGTAATGGTAATTAGTGCATAAATAGTCAGTGAGTTTCATTGACTTGGATGCATACTTCACCATGGATAAGACAAAAGAACTGCCACTGGACCTGCATAATAGGGTAGTTTTACCTCATGAAACAGGAAAAGGATATAAAAAAGTCTCAACACTTTAAAATGCCAGTCAGTACTATTCAAACTCTAATAAATAAGCAGAAAATATAAGGTTCTGTTGAAGACCAGGAAAAATTTTACCCACAACTGCCAGAAGAATTGTTTGAGACTAATTCAAAGAAAAACCCACAAACAACTTTGAGAGAAATACAGGCTGCTCTGGAAAAAAGTCGTGGTGTTATTTCAAGGAGCACAATAAGGAGGTACTTGAACACAAATGCCCTGCATGGTCGAGGTGCCAGGAGAAAGCCGTTACTGTGCACTGGCCACAAAAGGGCCCGCTTGCCAGACAGCACCCTAGACAAGCCTCACAGCTTCTGGAGCAGAATCATTTGGAGTTATGAGGCCAAACCGTACACCATCCCAACCGTAAAGCATGGTGGAGGATCTCTTATGTTTTGGGGCTGTGTGAGCTCTAGTGGCACAGGGAAAATTGTCAAAATTGATGGCAAGATAAATGCAGCATGTTATTAGAAAAAAACTGGCAGACAATTTTCATTCTACAGCACGAAAGCTGCACATGGGACGCTCTTGGATGTTCCAACATGACAATGATCCAAAGCACAAGGACAAATTCACCCTCCAATGGCTACAGGAGAAAAACGTGAAGGTTCTGAAGCAGCAATCATAGTCTCTTAACCTCAATAGCATTGAGCCATGTGCATTTCATGCAAGACCGCAATGCTTACAGGAACTGGAAGAATTTTTCAAGAAGATGGGGCAGCCATACTACCTGACAGAATTAAGGACCTCATGCACAATTATTACAAAAGACTACATGTAACATCGTTTATGCTAAGGGGGGCAATACTTGATGGTAAAAACTAAAGGTAGGCAAACTTCTGAATAGGGATAGTTTCCTCATTTTCTTTATTTTGTTTGATTATTGTGCCATTCTGTTACTGTCCTGTAAGAAATATGAAATGGCAATATGGTAAATACTGTTTAATATACTGTTTACGGCAGCTGGCATGTGCTGCATTACTGCCTCTCAGTACACCGCTCTGGGGCTACCGCTCTGCTGTACCTTTTACCAACTGTACCAGTTCACAAGAGGGAACTGTAATTATCTTCACTTTTACCTAAAATTCTTATTCTTATGAAAACTGATGACTGGAACACTTAATTTTCACGATATCCGTATATATTTTTGTGTCCCTAAATTTTAAGTCACTCTATTTTTGGGTAACTCAACTTTTTATTCTTACTTGGTAAAAAACTTTTTTTAATTATTTTTTTTAGTCTTACTAGATCCGATGTTACCTAGATGTCTTAGTCATTCTTAAGTTCTTAACAAATTATTCAAATGAATCAAACTCTTAAATAATACATTTATAAAATTGGAAACAAATATTATTATCAGTCAAGTTAACCATCATAACCTATGGTTTTGGTAGCTTGCAAAAGATCTAATGCTTATGTAGATTAGCGTACATGCGTATAAGCATGTGTGATCCACCTACAGCCTCTTCTGTTTGAGGTTATATTTAAATATGACGCTGAAAGTTAATTAACATAAACCACAGCAGCTGCCATAATGACGTAATAAGCAACCTTTCACAGACACTTGCTAAACCACCTAGCTTTGTGTGGTGATCAACAAAATCTCTGAGGGTGCTCGTTTTGGACAAACCCTCTGAACAACCACGAAATGATTTGATATAAATAAGAACCAGCTCCTATCTTACCTTCTTGTCCCTGGTCCTCACTTCTCCATAGAAATCCAAAGCTTCCTGCGCCTCCATGAATTTCCCACGATGCAACAGGTAAGCGCAGATCATCACCCCGGTGCGGCCTTTCCCTGCTTTGCAGTGAATGGCTGCGACATGGTTCTCGTCCTCGGAGAGCCACTGATCAAGATCCTCACAAAATGGCTTAATGAGCTCCAGCTGAGGGGGGTTGTGGTCTTCAAACGGGTACTGAGCGACTGGATGGAGGGGAAAGACATCAGACATTCTATTCATTGTTCTCAGGGATGGATGGTGATCATTTTGCCAATGTATTTTAGCAAATGCATTCTTAAAAAAAAAGCAGGCCTAAAGGAGAACCCAGTTGGAAGCCATACTGTGCTTTTAAATATCTAATTAGAGTTGCACGCCAAACTTCTCACCACTTTCAGACTGTTCAGGACTTTTTCATTAATAATCCTTTTTCACAATATACAACAAATGTTACCATGATGTCCAAACACAAAGGGCATCATAGCTTCACTTTAAACTGATCACTTCATGTTTTACGTCTTCAGCCTATATCATGAGCTTTCCTTCATTTCCATTTTGTTTTGACAACATGAATATAAGAACCTGTTTACCTGCATGCCACAGTGTCAGTCGTACACCATACAAAGAAGAAATTTAACACAGATACTTCCTGACTTATGAAGGGATTATATCAAATTGAGTCAAAAATGTGTTTAATACTGTGAACCTGACCTACACAACAATGTAGCCTAACATAACCTAAACGTGCTGAGGACACTAGAGTCCTAGGCAAATGATCTGACATAAAGACTAGTTCAGAAAGTGTTTAGTGTTTAAAAGCATTGCAGAACTTGCACTAGCTAAACAGTATACTGTAGATATTGATTATTGCATGGTAGATATTGCATGGGAGCTTTGCTTTGCTCCGCATGCTACCAGTTTGGCACTAACTAACTTGTTTTTAATGATGGGAATAAGCAGGGATCACCATAACATTATCACTATAGTATCACTATAACTAGAAGCAGATTTTATTTGTATAGTGATTTTATAAGTATTGCCATGTTTGAAACATCCAATATAATTATTTTATATTTTATTGCACTTCTAAACAAACTTATCGAATAATTTGCTTGTGCAACATATTTGCTTGTGCCACATACATCTTGCGCTGTGAATAGTTTAGAGTGCTCCTTTAGCGTTATAGAGAAACTGCACCGTATTATTGCAACAAATCACTAAATAGATTTTTTGTTGGTTGCTATGGTGTGTGGTGTAATAGGTTTCCCCAGGTAACCTATTCCCCACGTCTGCGGTTGGCTGGCGTCACGTGGAGGAAACACGTGATAGTCTTCGGCCCTCCCGACTGAGTGGTAGTAGTAGCCTTAATGTGGGAGCCCCCTAGTGACGGGGAGGAATTGGACACGACTAAATTAGGGAGAAAATCGGGGAAAAATCCTCCAAAAAATAAATAAAATAAATCGATTTCTCCTGCTGTGTTTGTAAATAAGTTCAATTAAATGTCCTTGTCGAGCTGTAAACACAGCTCTTAACTGTCCAAAAAGAGCGCCACCTAACATTACGTTAGGGAAAAAAAAAAGACTTCCTGTTTCATAACCAAAAAAAACTCTCTTGATACTCCAGAACATGTCTGTGTACATTCATGATGCCCTAAAACCATGTCTATATCCTGTTGCTTCTGCTTTAAAAAAAAAAAACTTCCTTGTCCTGATTTAGTATCATAACTGATGGAAAAAGAAACTGTAACGTTCACACGAGTCTGAACCGCATGATGTAGCTGTGGTAAGCCTTTGGCAAAGCGGTTCATATCAACTTCCTCTCTTCATTTCCCTTTAAATCAACATGAGCCCTGAAAAATCCAAACAGAACGTGTGTGTGTGTGAGAGCGAGAGAGAGAGAGAGAGAGAGAGAGAGAGAGAGAGAGAGACCTGTGTGTTCCAATGTCTACTGTAATACACCTGGCATTGGTTATTCCAAAAAAAAAAAAAAAAACACAAAAAAAATCTCCTAAACTTAATTTCAAAATGGAAAAAAATAGGACTTTTTAGGAAATAATCCCAGTGTTTAAAGTGTCCTCATCCACTTCCCCTCTGTGTTTCCTCTGACTTTTGATTCCGTAGGTGTCAGATTTTCCCCAATTTGTTTCTCCTTTTCCGGTTTCGAAATGAACGACCACGTGCCCGCTTTAGCTCCGTATCGAATCATAATGCGCACTCGTTCACTTCCCTTCGTCCACTTCCCCCTCAGGTCAGCTCGACTCAGGCTGCCCCCAAACCTGAGCTGTTTTATTCCTGATCTATAAAGAATCTGATTCAGTCAGAAAGACTAAAGCTGGTGAGACCCGAGCTCCAGCACATACCTCATGTTTAGCACATGGATTTCTGTTCATGTGTTTTCTATACTCACCCCGACAGTTGAATTTGGCCGTGTCATAGTGTCGTTCTGCACACCTGTAAAAACAAACACTAATTAATTACAGTGCACATGTTCTGGTGTGTGCGAGTGTGCGTCCCTGTTCAGCAGGTGTGCGCGCGTCCCTGTTCAACAAGTGTGTGCGCGCGTCCCTGTTCAACAAGTGTGTGCGCGCACGCGTGTCCCTTTTCAGCAGGTGCGCGCGCGCGTCCCTGTTCAGCAGGTGCGCGTGCGCGCGTCCCTGTTCAGCAGGTGTGCGCGCGCGCGCGTGTCCCTGTTCAGCAGGTGTGCGCGCGCGCGCGTCCCTGTTCAGCAGGTGTGTGTGTGCATGTGCATGCATGTCCCTGTTCAGCAGGTGTGCGCGCGCACGCATGTCCCTGTTCAGCAGGTGTGCGCGCGCACGCATGTCCCTGTTCAGCAGGTGCGTGCGCGCACGCATGTCCCTGTTCAGCAGGTGCGTGCGTGCGCACGCATGTCCCTGTTCAGCAGGTGTGTGTTTTTACAACTCCTTTGTTACACAGACGAATTGCAAAATTACGCTCACGAATGTAGTGTTTCTTTTACACCACCGTCAAAAAAAAAACGTCATCAAACTATTGCCACGACAGTTTACAGATAGGAGACTTTGTGTGTTTGTTACAGTACAACTCTGAAATATATGACTCTGATCATTTACAGACACAAAACTCATTTTTACATCTCCTCTGTTACACGGACGACAGGCGAAATTACGTCAAGGCCACATGCACAGGTGTGTGTGTGCGCGCGTGCGTGTTCAGTAGATACACACGTGTACGTGTCCCTGTTCAGCAGGTAAGTGTGTGTGTGTCTGCCCGCGCGTTCGCGTCCCCGTTCAGCAGGTGTCTGCCCGCGCGTGCGCGTCCCCGTTCAGCAGGTGTCTGCCCGCGCGTGCGCGTCCCCGTTCAGCAGGTGTCTGCCCGCGCGCGTGCGCGTCCCCGTTCAGCAGGTGTCTGCCCGCGCGCGTGCGCGTCCCCGTTCAGCAGGTGTCTGCCCGCGCGCGTGCGCGTCCCCGTTCAGCAGGTGTCTGCCCGCGCGCGTGCGCGTCCCCGTTCA